>JAJOOR010022959.1:0-17989 GCA_036250505.1 Solanum acaule | reverse complement strand
TGCTCATTTTCGTATGAATCAAAGCTTATTAGTTTGTTCTCTCTGTTGTTTGTTATTGAATTGAGAAAATCACTACAACCATTTTAGTGTTTGTTACATTGGTGCTTTCATTGAGAGTACTCCATGGCTGAAGGCTACCTCAAATTTTCTTGCCATACCCCAGCTGCAATTGTGTTGGATCGCTTCAGTGGTGTTTCCGATCCAACCGTATGGATTTATCAGGAAGAGCGTTACTTCAATTTTTATGGCTTTTCTAAGGATATGTGGCTATCCCTTCCTTACCTTTATTTTGACGGGGAAGCCCTCGCCTGGTTTAATTGGTTGTATCGCAATAAGCAATTCTATGACTGGAAGCATTTCACTGATAAATTGGCTTGCCATTACCGCCAACGAATTGTTACAGAACTTGAATTGCCTTCCGTTACTGCTCTACTACTACAAATGGATGCGAATTTCACTCATATGCGTCATCACTTGGATAACATTCAGAATACTTTATCGGCTTGCTCCCAAAAGTTCTCTGACATTCAAGCACATCCAGATTTGGCTGCATCTTTGGTCGATAAGTGTGACGAAGAAGAGGTCGCCGAACAGGAAATGATTTTTGCTTTGAACAAGGTCAACTTAAACACTACAGAGCATTGTGAGGTCCCTTATACAATGTTAGAACCTCATGTGGCGAAATCGAAGGTACTCCCTAAGTTGTTAAATTCAAGGGGTAGTTCTTCAACCTCTATTCCTTTTCCTTCCTCGGTGATTTCATTTGGTTGCGTTGAGACTTTAAGTCCTATGTTGGACTCCAAAAATGACTTGGACGACCCAAGCAGCTATGAATCCAAGGTGTTCGCTAAAATGCCCGATAAGAAAATTGACATGGAAGTCGAACATCCAGTGATATATTATTCAGGAAATCCGGCATCCTATATGTTCGATGAGATGTTTCAAACAGCTTCTGCAGTTAAGGAGGGAGAGTACAGTGCCCTTATCATGTTTGATAATAGTCATCTTGCACTACCTTGTTTGCTTTCGGCTGGTAATCACCCCCACCTTATCGGAAGATCTATATTTGATTACTACAGGGAATTCGATTATACTAAACTCTTATTATGGCTGTACCGATTTCCACCTGATCAATTCGGATTTAGCTTTCCATTTGATCCTGGTTCTAGTTTGCTTACCATATTTCTTGGCGCTGCAAGCTATGATTCACACATGGTTGCGGCTGATTTTAAGGAGTTCATTAGGATATTCACATGTCGTATTGACTCCACTTCCAATGCTCAATGTATTTTGCCTCAATTCCCATTTGATCCCGATGCAAATCTATTCATTATAACCCCTGGTGGGTGCCTCCAAGTTTCTATATTGCAACGTGAGGTATTTAATTGGGACCCAACATTATGTTCCAAGTCGATGGCTCGAATCGAGTTGACAATAAGGACTAGTGTATTTTCTTGGAGAGAGACACTTCATGTTTTGCCCTTTGCAGCGCCTTATGAACATAAGTCATCAGAAAGTGAATTTGCATCGGCACTAACACTTGAAAGAGATGTTTCAGATACGTTGCAACCACAACTCCTTATATCACTAAGGTTTTGCCCAATGCGGGGGGCAAATGCAATTTCTCCCTGTTATTCATTCTCTAGAGTGGTCGTGTCAGAAGCATCACTTGATAATGGTGGACTTCTTTATTTCAGTTTGTTGCGCTTAATACTATTAAAGAGAGTTTTTCACCAGCAACTCGACTTCACAGTATTCACAGTGTGTTCACCTGAGATGGTTGAATTTATTCAATTTGGAATGCTTAATGATTATTGGACTGAATATTTTACAAAGCCAACCACTGACGTCTTTGATGATGCACTAGATGTTGCTCTAGATCATGATGTTCTAGATGTTGCTGGCCAAATTCTAAGAGAAGAAAGTGCACAAATCCTTCATTTGACGAACTTGCTGGACTGCATTTTGAGTCTGTCCAAATTGGTGGTTTCGATTAACTACACTCGAAATGTGGATACACCATTGGGGTCTCAAACCGAGGAGACCAATTCAAGAAAATGTGCAGCTTGGGTCTTTGCCATATCTGTTCATAGGGATAAAACTAGCTTGCTGGTTCTTTTAGCTAACAAGGAATACATAGAAACAAAAGGCTATATTGCACCAAAAGGGTATACTAAGTTGCTAGTGAGTGTTATATCACATGTCTACAATGTTGAGATTGTGTTCTTTGAGTCACTTTGTCTCCTAAACAGTCTCCCTGTTATAGGTAAAATTTGGAGCACTGTAATGCTCGTTGGTAATGCTGTAAGAGAACTGTCTATTCTTGCTTCTAACCTGCTGTTGGTAGTTGGTATAGCTTCCTCCATAGCTCCAATGAGACTCATCACAATGATATCAATTTTGTACTATTCGAACCTTGAGGACAAGGTTCTTATTGGGGCTGAAGGTATTGTTATGAATGGGCCTAGACCACTATTGGCGAAGAAGCCCAATACCAGATTAAGTGGCTATGTGTGGGATCCGGATTGATAAATAGTCTTTTGAGAGCAAAATAGGTTTATGCGAATTATGATTATGCTTAGGCAAAGGCTATGCTTCTCATCCCCAATTCTCTCTTAGTTCCCCCATCCCTTCTTCTTTATAGTTACTGTTATTGTTCGTATTTTTCATATTGTAATTGCTCATTTTCGTATGAATCAAAGCTTATTAGTTTGTTCTCTCTGTTGTTTGCTATTGCATTGAGAAAATCACTACAACCATTTTAGTGTTTGTTACACGCCTCTATTCTTGTCATCGAGGTTCTAAGGTATATTTTTCCTTGCCAATGTGCCTCTTCCGAAAAGACGATACTAAATAACTGATATTTCACTTTATCGAAATATTTTTCCAATTTCTTTGTTCATATATTTTGTCATTCCTGCTTATAATTATAATTATAGCTTTTTTTGCGCTTTTTGCTTTTATCATTTTCTCCCTTTGCACCTTTTTTTCATTAAAGCCCACACTTTATTTGCGATTAAAGCCCCAATGAACCTTAGGGCTTTTTTGCAAATTTTGCTTTTGGTGACACTGGTCCTAAAGGTTAGATAAGCTGTGACACTGGATTTGGATGCTCAAAAACAAGGTTTTGTTCGGAACAATATAAGTGATTAGATTGAGAAGATAAAGGAATTCTAACCACCTTATTATCCTTTAACAATATCACATTGACAAATCAAATGAAACCAAGTTATTTTATTCGTACTATAGTACTTTGCTTAAACTCTATTTCACTTTGTTTTATTTGATAACTTTCTACATCTTCCTTGTTTGGTTGGGTTTCATGTGTTGTGAACAGCGGATAATCTTTGTCCTATTTTCTTTTGGATTTTCTAAATTATAGAAGGTCAAGAACCAAAACCAAAACTAAAGAGGAAAGTCCCCTGGCTCTTGTGGAGATATAGACTTGAAACACTTTTTCCTTTTTGCTTTGCTTGTGCTAATCTAGTGAATTGCAGGTTTATGTAAGACCAGCTGGTAGCTATGTAATGGACCGCCTAGAGTTGCAGCGGGTTATTTTACATCCACGTGTTAATGCGACTGATCTAGTGATTCTAATTGGTAACTTTAGCATTCCAGCAGGCTTAAGAATTGCTGAAGCAGCTCTTTCGAGGCAAGAGGTACATCAATTAATTCTTCAATATTGTTTTTCCCTGAAGTATGACTTTTCTGTGTTTGACTAGTCTTATTCATCTTAGGCAGAGTTACTTCCTGAGCTTGGAGCTGTGGTGTTCCCTATGCTGAAACACCCATTTATTGTTGGATGTTTAGTTGCAGAACTCCCAAGCACTACATGGGATAAGGGAGGGCTTAATGTTAAAGGATGGCCTTGCCAGGAGGAGACTTTCCTTTACCTCCTAGCACAGATTTGAAATGATTGAATATCAAAACATCAAGTGACCACTCCTTTGAGATGTTAAAATTTGCAGCTGAGCAAAGATTAAATGCAATAAATATTTCTCGTTCACTTGCAATGGCTTATGTCATGGATCAGGTACAATACTGATATGACAAAGGTGCTAAAATATATGTGTCTAGAATTCACTGCATTGATCTACATTCCTCTTGTATATAATTATTTCTTCTAAAATATGTAATTACTCTAACATCCAAAAACTTGTAATAGTAGTATCTGATTGAACTTAATGAATCTATGTACATATTTGTTAACCACCATGGAAATAAAAGAGAAGGAACCAAATCTAAACAGATCCTAAATATAACAAAAATATTGACATATACGGCTATATTGTTGACACGATTACATCCTTTTAACTATTTTGTATTTATTGCCATGAAATGATTTCTTATTTGACCAGATTGTTATTTATTATTCTTGTTCTCTTTCTTTCCAGTCATGCACAGTAGTTTTGTCATAAGATATCTTTGATATATTTTTGTTCTAAAACTAACTAACGTGACCCTTTCAGAAATCAATTCTGCTCCTACAGTCCACCTGGCAAAATAATATCAGGATGAGCAACTTGGTTGAGCAAGTAAGATTTGCACTGCAGCTGCACCTATATATGCCAGCAGTTTGAGGTGGTGACAGTGTACACTACAGATTCCGAACATAATCAATTTTTTATGAATCTTTAATGTGCAGATTCGGGGTTCTCTTTCCAGTATTCGAACTTTTAGTAAGATGTTATCTGTTCAGATTAGAAAGAGTGAGGTATGTGGCTCAAGAAATTTTACATCCCCAACTTTTTCTTTATCCCTCTTTACTTTCTTTTGCCCCCAAATAATCGGTTACTTTTAGTGAATTTGTTTTTAATCATACTTCTAATGAAGAGTTAATCTGCCCATATGACCCTATGCAGATTTCGTATGACATTGTTCAAGACATTTTGGAGCAAGGTGATTGCTTGAGTGATACTCTTAAGGGACTCCAGGATGCTGTTTCCTTAACAAAGGTACTTCCCTGACTGTGCCTCTCTCTCTCAGTCTCTCACTGTTCTTCTGTGCGACCCTGACTGAGAAAGGAAGGAGAAAGATTGAGACAAGGCCCCTTATATGTTTAAAACAGCTATGACTTTCCCGGGAACTTGGAAAGGGTACAAATTGAGTTCATTCATTACTAAGAGCAAGTTGGCAGCTTCAACAGGACGGTGTAAGAGGACATAGATTCTTGTCATGAACTAAAATATCTAACTCTGGAGGATATTCATAGTACTAACAGATTGAACATACCAAAAATGACTTAGAATAATTGCAAAAGATAAACGTCCAATGATTGTTGAAGGTCCATTTACACTTCGCTAGCTTTGTTTGCCTTAGTTTTTTGTCTTGCCTATTGGTGATTTTGAGAATAACAAAGATAAAATATTGAATATATTGGCTTATTCCTTTTTCAGGCTAATATAATGTGCTATAGTGAAGAAACATTGAAAAGGATGCCTAAATCAACTCATCCTGATCATGAGTCGGTGAGGTCACAGTTATCCGATAACTTGTCTCAGAAGCTAGAATCTTTCTCTTTAAAATCCAAGGATCTAGAAATGCCAATGCCACCTATTGCTCTTGCACCTTTATGTTAGGAAGGAATCAGGTAAACTTTTGGCTTTCAAACTATTTTCGTTCTAGAGACCTATGGTCTGGAAAGCTATTGCATTATGTCAGCTTCAAAAAGTGTTTATGCATGACATCATGGTACATTCTAAATAATTTTAATATTTCCTATTCTCGTCCTCCAGCCATCAACTTCCCAAGATTTTTTCTTGATGGTTCTCCTTTCTGTGGTTGCCGGACACTGCAACACAAAATCAAAGTTAATATGGAGTATGTTGGAGTAATGTCAACATCCTGCCTATGGCAAGGCCCACGAGGGGCTGGATGGCCCGGGTCGGATTCATGATCGAACATGGTGCTTGCATGGTGGACTTAGTTAAGAAATAAAGTTGTGCCTTTGCTATCAGCTATAGCTTTTGGCATGATGGTAAGCGCTTGATCCTAACAAGTGGTATCAGAGCAAAGGTCATGGGCTTGATTCCCAAGAGCAACATTATGCATGAGGCAAGTGTTGGGTGTTGGGAGGGGGATTGTTGAGTAATGTCAACATCTTGCCTGTGGCAAGGCCCACGAGGGGCTAGGTGGCCGGGGTCAGAGTCATGATCGAACATGGTGCTTGCTTGGTGGACTTAGTTAAGAAATAAAGTTGCGCCTTTGCTATTAGCTATAGCTTTTGGCATGATGGTAAGCGCTTGATCCTAACATAGTAGATTAGGAGTTCGGGAGAAGGTTCTCTTCTTGTAACCTATGGTGCTAGTTCGTTAAAAGAGGACATGCAATCTCTCGAGTTGAAGTACTAAAAACCTGGAATAATTTTATGCACACATTTTATTGAATTCAAACAACTTCCTAAAACTAAGGAAATAACTTCCTAATACTCCCTCTGTTCCAATTTATGTACTGGTGTTTGACTGCACATGGAGTTTAAGAAAGAAAGAAAAACTCACTATTCATGTAATATGCATCTGTTAAAAAGAGTTTTGTATGCACATTGAGTGGCAGATGATTTTCCATAGATCCCTGCTTGAGCTGAATATATAGTCATCAACATTATTGTTTTTTGTATAACTAAGAATTCCCAAGGGCCAGTGCAATGCAATTCAAAACTCCGTGGATAATGGACCCGACCCTCTACCCTTCTCCACTTAAATACTAGCCTTTTTTGAATGCCTAATTAACTAACACATCTTGCACTGCACTGTTAGAGCAAGACCAATGCCCTGGAGGCAGTCCTCAACACTGTTGAAGCTATACATTTTAAATTCAAGCCTATCCTTCATAGCAACGAATAACAATGCAAAACGATCTTCTAACCTTTTCTTTTCTCAATATAACTTTTAAGTTGCACATCCGGTATATGCTTTTGCATCATATTTAGGTAAATGCCAGACGCACGTTTGTCTTAGTTGACATTTATAATTGCTGAAAATCAGTCTAGGTTGGGTGATTGAAAGAATCTACTCCTTAGTCCTATAACTGTATTATTAGTGACTGACTAGTGAGGGTAGGAGTGTTTGAGCTTTCTAGAATTCTACATTGGCAAGTTCAAGCATTTTGCATGTTTTAATCTATACTTCCCTTCTTCT
Organism: Solanum acaule; assembly: GCA_036250505.1. NCBI lineage: Eukaryota > Viridiplantae > Streptophyta > Magnoliopsida > Solanales > Solanaceae > Solanum > Solanum acaule. The sequence continues at coordinate 10,853 of JAJOOR010022959.1, read as the reverse complement.
CTAGCAGGGTTACCTGTGACAGGAATTTTTTCAGCATGTCCTTTTTAATTGATTGTTCCTGATTTAACATATTAGTTTTATCCTCTTTACCTACTGCCCGTTCAATGTTATTCTCACTTTGTCTTCTACACTTTTTTACGACTTTTAAGTGCTGTTCAATCAACCTTCTCCAATTTTGTCTTCTTTACTTCTTCATGTATGAGACTGGGTGTTGATGTTTGAGATTATGCAAGCTAAGACAAAACAACATTTTAATTTGATAGTCATCCTTGTTCTGATCAGATTTGGGTCCCATCAAACCCAAGAGGGGCAGAAAGATTACCTCCAGGGATCGTTGCTTCTGAATCCGACTACTATCCCCGGAGATAGTGGGGAAAACCCAGTGAGGTAAGTGTTCTGTTACAACTTCTGTATGAACTATATAGACCTACACTCTTGGCCTCAGGTGCTGACCCATGTATGATGGGGGCTCGTTGTTCACCTTGTATTCCTAAGATACTTAGAACAAAACTTTGAATGACTTGGTAAGAAACAACAAAATTTAAAGAGTATTTTCAACCTAGAAAATTAAAACTAGTAGAGAAAATAGAATCAGAAACAGATTAGAAACAATATAATTTTTTTTTCTCAAAGAAAGAAAATCGAGCACACTGAATTAATTGCATCTGGATAAGTAGGTTTTCCCTTAGACTTTCCGTAGTGAACATATGTCGGATATACTCGGTCAATCGGTAGATGCGATATCTTTGAACCGTCTAGCTTTTGGTGTATACCTAGACAACCATATATCACACAATTAACTCTTTACTGCTTATGGTTCTTACGGTTGTGTTCATTTTAGCCATGAACACCTCCTGGTTTCATGAGTGCATAGAGAGATGGGCTTTTGACTATCATCCTCTTTGAAGCGGCTTACACTTCACACTTACATAGGTGATTTCTAAACGTGTTATCGCGTAAATACACTATTTGGTCAAATCTTCCAAACTTAGCAAATCATTAAAAACTTTAAGCTTTATTAACTCATTAACAAGCCTTAATGTTGTATCCTTGTTCCTGAGCATTGTCTTCATCATGGGAATGAATTGAGTTGGTTGACAATGCTGAACCGTTAGTCACAACTTTGTTTTTCTCCTTGAATCTAGCTCTTGGGATCTCCAGTCTGCTAGATAGAGTTACCGCCATGATGACTTGTCCTAGGACTTAAACCCATTCCCTTAGATGATCTTTCAACTTTATCTCTAGTTAGGCCTTTTTGTAAGTGGATCCGACACATTATCCTTTGACTTTACATAGTTAATTGTGATAATTCCACTAGAGAGTAGTTTTCTAATGGTATCATGTCTATGTCTTATATGATGAGACTTTCCGTTATACATCATGCTCCATGCCCTACCTATTGCATCTTGACTATCAAAGTGTATGCATACTGATGCCCAAAGGTTTGGGCCAAAAAGAATAGCTATCAAGAAATTCCTGAGTCTTTCAAGTTGTTCACCGGTCTTATCTAGAGCACCTAGCTCAGAGATCATTGTAGAGCTAGCAATACATGTTTTTTTGGAAGATTTCCAAGTGACTGCTCCTCCACCAAGAGTAAATACATATCCACTTGTGGATTTTACTGCATTTGATCCCGGTGATCCAATTTGCATCACTATATCCTTTCAATATTGTAGGATATTTGTATAATGCAAGACATAGTTTTGGGTATGTTTTAAATACCCCAAAACTCTTTTTATTGTCATCCAATGTGTTTGATTGGGATTATTCGTGAACCGACTCAGTTTATTAATAGCACATGCTATATTTGATTGTGTCATACTTCCCAATAATCTAGCATAATCCAATTGTGAGTCACTTTCACCTTCATTCTATTGAAGTGCAAAGCTAACATTATTGGAGTCTTGACAATATTAAAATACAAATATTTGAACTAGTCAAGTACCTATTCAATGTAATGAGACCGTGACAATGCTAAAAATCTAAGAGTTCTAAGGATTCTTATACCTAGGATCACATCAACAACTCCACGATCTTTCATATCAAAGTTGCTTTCTAGCATATGTTTAGTAGCATTTATGTCATTAGTGTCTCTACTGATGATCAACATATCACCAATATACAAACAAACAATGACCTTGTGATTTTAATTTAAACATATTTATCACTTCCATCATTCTTACATTCATTTACAAACATAGTTTGGTCAAATTTCTTATGTCATTGTTTGGGTGGTTGTTTTAGTCCATAAAGTGACTTAACAAGTTCGCACACTTTCTTTTCTTTACTAGGAACCACAAAATCCTCGAGATGTTCCATGTAAATTTCTTCCTCAAATTCTCTATTTATGAAAATTGTTTTCACATTCATTTGATGAATTTGGAGGTCATATACCGCAGCTAATGCAATTAACATCCAGATGAACGTAATTCTAGTTACTGGGGAGTATGTGTCGATAAAAACAAAACCTTATTTTTGTTTACAACCTTTGACAAAAAGTCTTGCTTTGTATTTGTCAATAGTTCCATCGACTTTCATTTTCCTTCTGAAGATTCACTTTGAACCCAAAGGTTTATTTTCTGGAAGAAAATCAATTAACTTCCCATATGGTTGCTCAAGATTGAATCAATCTCACTATTGACACCATCTTTCCAAAAGGATGAGTCTACAGAAGACACAAGAAATGTTACAAAATCGTATTCGAAAGAAATAGATGTCCTTTGGCATTTACTACGCCTCTAAATCTCTTTATTAAGTACATTCTCCTTTTTTTCTTTCCAAGGTCTTTTAGACCCTTCACTAGACTACTCAAGTCTAATTTTACAGTCCACAGTCATAGATCCTATTTTAATCCTTTTAGGAATAGGAACTTGGACTTTGGCTAGACACCCCCATACTTTGAAATATTTCAAGTTGGATTTCCTTCCTTTCCATTTCTCATATGGAATAGATTGTGTCCTGAACAAACAAAACTTTTTATTACTTTCTTTCTGAAAAGACAACTTTTTTTTGAGAAAGCTTTTGCTGTAAGGATAGCTTCTCCACACAAGTTTTGTGGTTAACCTGAACTTATAAGTAATGTAGCCATCATTTCCTCCAAAGTTTGATTTTTTTTTTCCATTCTGCAATTCCATTAGATTGAGGTGAATAGGGCAGTAAATCCACTTTCCAAACATATTTCTGCAAAAGGAGATTTATATTCTCCAGCCCTATCACTTCTTATCTTTTTCCCAACTGATTTTCAACTTCAAGATTATATTGTCTAGACATTTCTATTGTTTCATCCTTACCATTCAGCAAATAGACATAGTCGTTTCTAATGCAATTGTCAATGAAAGTTATGAGATACATTTTCCCACCACGAGATTGTGTTGACTTCATATCACAAATGTCAGTGTAAATCAACTCTAAGGGATTAGAATTCATGTCAACAGATTTATAAGAATGCTCAGCATACTTAGATTCCACACAAACTTGACATTTTTATTTATTGCACTCAAAGTAAGACAAAACTTCTAAGTTGATCAGTTTTCCTTATAAGGTTTTGTAATTGACGTGCCCCAAGTGTTCATGTCACAAACAGTTTGACTCAACCAAGTGAGAACAAATAAAAATATTGAGTTTGAAAAGCTCTCCGCGAGGTAGTTTTTTCTCACAAATATTTTGTTCCTCTTTCTTACAATGTTGTGTGATACAAACACAGTTTAGAGTCATCACCTTGTCAAATGTCCTTTTTGGAAGGACCTTTCCATAACTTTCAATTTGATTGCTATAGAACTACCCATGAACAAAGTTTCATCGGGTCCAATAAAGGCAATATAGTCCAAATGCTTCTTTTACAAAACATGACAAATGACTATTCACCAATATTCATGTCTATACAAATAGTTATATTTAATAGACATATTTTTTCATGAAAAATCTCAACATTTTAAGTGACTTTTTTCATTGTGCCTTACCGAAAAGGTCACAAACCTTTGGAAAAGTCACAATCTTTCGGAAAGTTCACAACCTTTCATAGAAGTCACAACTTTTCATAAAATCCGCAGCTCTTCATAAATGTCGCAACTCTTCATTTTCCATTTACACCTTTTAAAACCCAACACTTAAAACTACTTATTTCTTTACTTAGATCCATTCTATTGGTCTAGCTTGTTCAGAATTGCTTGGCTAAAATCGGAAGTATAAGAATTTACCTCTGTTCTGCAAATCTAGATATAATACATCTTACAAAATGTTGGATAATTAGTATGTTGGGACATATTAGAATTGTTTCTTGTCACTTAAGCTTGTTGCATAATACTCTCTTATCAGGTCAACTTTTTTCCTGTTACTTTTGATCAAACTTTGTCCTTTGTTATCCACCTCCGTCCTGGGTTGATTTTGATCTAGAAAAAATCTTAGTGTCTTCCTTGCCAAAAACTTGATTTTATTTATTCATTCCCCTGTTAATCCAGATCAAGGCAGTTGCAATTCACAAACCTTAAGAATGAAGAACTTTTTTTAAAATAGTTGAATGAAGACATTTTACTGACGAATCCAGGATTATTACTTTTACCTGAAGAGGCAGCTTCTTATCATATTTTATCTGCAGGACCTACAAAGCAAGCCAAAATATCTGGTAACATTTACTGTCGGTATTAAGCCGAAGCATAACATTGATGCTGCTGTAAAGAAGGTATATCAAATCTGTTTTGCTTTCATAGGTCCCCCCCCTCCCTCCTCTCCTTCTCTCTTATTCCCAATTCCTCCTCATCCTGACCATTTTTTTTGTGGAGTTCTCAGACGACTTCACAATTCTTCTTTTTCACTGTGATGGTAAGACAACTGAATGGGATGAATTTGAGTGGTCAAAAAATGCCATCCGCGTGAGTGTTCGGAAACAAACAAAATGGTAAGTAATATGATAAAAAGTAGCTTTGGACTGGAACTATGATCAACTTTAAGTGTTGCTTTAAATCATGTTAGTGACAAGAACTTTACCTCTTTATAAGGTGGTACGCGAAAAGGTTTCTGCATCCAGACATAGTTGCCCCATATGACTATATTTTTATCTGGGATGAAGACCTAGGAGTTGAGCATTTTGATGCCAATGAGTAAGTTTCATGTAATTTCCTGATTCCTGTGATCAACAGCCTGATTTGACCCAAATCCCAATGTCTTAGTTTTTCTGAATTGTCCATCCAACACCAGGTACATTAAACTTGTCAAGAAGCATGATTTATAAATTTCACAGCCAGGTTTGGATCCCAGGAGAGAAACAACATGGCAAATGACAAAGAGAAGAGGTGATCGCGAAGTTCACACGTAAGAGCCAGGAATCCCATGATATTATTTATTCACAAGTCCTGTTTTTTTCTCATCCTTTAAATTGTTCTGTGCTTCTTGATTTATAGGTTTCTCTCTGTTTATTCTTCTTTTTCTTGATTTATCTCATCAGGACAACAGAAGAGAAACCAGGCTGGTGTGCAGACCCCCATTTGCCTCCTTGTGCAGCGTATGGATAGCTCTCCTATTCATTTTTTTTTCAGTTCTTTACTTGTTCTTATCATTTACTCTTCTCTATATTCAGATTTGTAGAGATCATGGCTCCGGTCTTTTCCCGAGATGCATGGCGTTGTGTGTGGTATATGATTCAGGTATCATACTTTGCACATTAAACATCGAGAAGGTCTAAGACGTCATACATTTTTTTAGATTGACTTTGTTGTTTTATCACTTGTAGAGTGACTTAGTCCATGGTTGGGGACTTGACTTTGCGCTTCGTAAATGTGTGGACGTAAGTTCAGCTCATCCAATGAATTCAGTGTTGAATATATTTGGTGGGGGATGACAGGCACAATCTATTTATGACAATCTGAATTTTATTATATCAAATTAAGGACGCGCTTCGGTCTTACAATCTTGATCACATTTGTTGCTTGCTTCAGCAACACTCTTGACTTAGCACTCACTCTTGTTTTCTCTCTTACTTTGTTTCTTGCTTTCTTACTTTGTTTCTTGCTTGGTTGCTTACAACTCAAATAGACCACCTCTATTTATAGGAGGTGATGGAAGAATCTACTGAGATACATACTACTTTATTCTAGAATATTCCTAACTTTTCTAGAACTATCTTTTCTAGAACATTTCTAGACTTTTCTCTCTAGAATACTCATTCTAGAGATCTTCCTTCACTTCTCTACAATTCTGGAATACTCTAGATTTCTCTTGACTTATCTTAAGTAAATAATTAAGTTGGTGATGAATTCTTAACACTCCCCCTCAACACCAACTTAATTTTTTATTTGCGTCTGTTGTGAACGATTCCTGAAACTTTGCAAGCATCATAATGTCCATGCCCTTTGAAGATCTCCACCTTAGTCGGATTATTCCGATTCCTACTCTTTGAAGCTTCTTCAAAGGCAATAGCCTCTTTGATGTTAACCACCTCGGTTAATGTTGCATCTATGTACTTGGTGTTTGGACGCTTCAGTCGTGTAGACCTCCTCAGTTGCGATTGTGACACTTCTTGGACTTCTTCTTGCAACTCATCTGGTGTTTCACAAGATCTGGTTTGCCATAAGCTTGTCTTTTCTTTTTGTGGAGATACCTCCTGGTTAGATTCTATCTTGTTCCCTTGTTCTACTTCGTTGAGCTTATCTTGCAGCTTTTGCTCAAGAGCTATTGAGTATGGCAGAGAGACTTCTTTGGACCACCAAGATGACACTTCGTCAAATACGACATTTCTTGACACGTATGTCCGATTTGTGGTAGGGTCACAACACTTCCATCCTTTGCTTTGTTTGTCATATCCAACAAAGATGCAACGAACAGCTTTCCTATCAAACTTGTTGCAGAGATGATCTGGCACGAACACATAGCACACACAACCAAAAACTCTGAAGTGGCTTACGCTAGGAATCATCTTTTTAAGTTTCTCAAATGGTGAGATGAATCTCAATCTTGCCTGTGGCAACCTGTTGGTGATGTGGACAACAATCTTCATGCATTCTGCCCAAAACCTTGCTGCTACATTCATACTATGCAACATACTTCTACATATCTCTGCCTGATGTCTATTTTTTCTTTTAGCCACTCCATTTTGCTGTGGCGTATTTGGACAAGTTAGTTGTCGTCTTATCAACTTCTCTTTAAGATAGTCATTGAACTCTCGTGATGTGTATTCTCCCCCATTGTTCGTACGAAGACACTTGATTTTGCTTTCAATATCATTCTCCACAGTATATTGGAACTCTTTAAACTTCTCAAATACTTCAGATTTCTCTTTTAAGAAGTAAATCCATACGTACCTTGAGAAGTCATCAATGAATGTTACCATGTAACGATAACCGCTGATGGAGGACTGCTTCACTGGTCCAAGCACGTCTGAGTGTACTAGCTCCATTGGCTTCTTTGCTTGATACTTCGATTCTCCATAGGGAAGTTGATGTGCTTTCCCATATTGACATCCAGTACATATAATGTCTCCTGTAATCTCAAGCTTGGGAAGACCTTTTAATTTTGACTATTGCATCATGATTTTTAGTTTGTTGCAGCTCATGTGCCCAAGACGTGCGTGCCATAGATCAGCTGTTTCATTACTTTGAGTTTTCTCAACATAAGTTGTCTCAACTGACATGACGTAGATTGATTCTAATCTTCTTCCTTCCATGATTGGTGCGCTTGTAACTTTTAAGTTTCGATATACTTTTACGTCATTTGGCCCAAACAAGACGTAGTTACCAGAATCTGTTAGTTGTGATACATATAATAAGTTTTTCTTCATACCTGGAACATGGTAGACATTTTGAAGTTCCACTTGTCTTGAGCTGTGATGAGTGCCAATATGAGTTATTGGCATTTTTGAATTATTTGCAGTCACTACTACTCGACTGCCTTTATATTCACTCATGTTGATGAACTTTTTCTCATCACCAGTCATGTGATTGGAACATCCTGAATCAATGATCCAATCATGTTCATAATCGACCAATTTCTCACTTACAGTTACAAGTGCAATCTCTTCTTCTTTGTTAGAGTGACAGGTGACAAGCTCCTCTTGTTGATTAGTTTCTTCAACTGCATAAGAAGTCTCGAAATCCCAAACTTCTTCTTCATCTTTCTGATTTTGGGAAGAAATAGCTACATTACCTTCAGCTTTCTTGTACCAACAGTCTCTAGCGTAGTGTCCTTTCTTTCCACAATTGTAGCACTTCTCCATTTGCCGGTTGTTAAAGCCTTTCACCTGCTTGTTTTGTCGTTGACTTCTTTGATGTTGATTATTTTGGTCTCCCCTTGGCCGTGAGCTTTTCTCTATTTTTTTTTAGTCTTAGCTTTTGGTGAAGAACGCATTATCTTCATCTTTTATAGTAAGGCTTGATAATGGCTTCTCCAAATTTTCTTCTTTTGCCAACATATTTTCCAACTCAGATAAAGTTGGTTCTGTGGTCCACCCTCGTGTGGCTGTAATTATGCCTTTGTACTCTTGCCTTGGACCATGAACAATGATTCTCCTCATTCTTGTCTCTGTGATAGCATTCTCTGGATCTAATTTGATATTTCATCAGATAAAGATGTTACCTTTGAGAAGTATTGGTTGATTGTCATATTCCGTTGAGATATCGACAAAAGCTCATTTTCAAACCTTTGTAATCTCGCATCATTTTTCTTTGTAAAAATCGTTGCCAAGGTGTCCCAAGCTTCTTTGGGTGTCTTGGCATTTTTAATTCGTTGCAAGAACTCATCAATTGTTACCGTGAGAACAAACATGACCTTTCCATCTTTGACCTTCCACCTTTTTGCTGCTTTAGATGGTGGTGTGGTATCTGCTCCACTGATTATATCCCATAATTACTGGCCGAGAAAGTAATATTGCATTCTCGTGCTCTATGATCCGTAGTTGCTTGCGTTGAGCTTCTCAACGCTATTGAGAGTACTTGTGAAATCCGCCATTGATTAGTGCCTCACAATTTGTAGCCTCCGACGGTAGCTTGTAAGATCTCGTTTCCTTTGAGTTGCTACCTTTCTTTATCCACAGGCTCTGATACCACTGGTCGAATATTTTTGGTGGGAGACGACGAGCACAATCGACTTCTCACAACTTGAATTTTATTATATCAAAGTAAGGACCCACTTCGGTCTTACAATCTTGATCACACTTGTTGCTTGCTTCAGCACTCTTGACTTAGCACTCACTCTTGTTTTCTCTCTTACTTTCTTTCTTGCTTTTTTACTTTGTTTTTTCCTTGGTTGCTTACAACTCAAATGGACCACCTCTATTTATAGGAGGTGATGGAAGAATCTACAGAGATACATACTACTCTATTCTAGAATATTCCTAACTATATTTTTTCTAGAACTATCTTTTCTAGAATATTTCTAGACTTTTCTATCTAGAATACTCATTCTAGAGATCTTCCTTCACTTCTTTACAATTTCGGAATATTCTAGATTTCTCTTGACTTATCTTAAGTAAATAATTAAGTTGGTGATGAATTCTTAACATTCAGTCTCTTGACTTTGTTGTTTTATCACTTGTAGAGTGACTTAGTCCATGGTTGGGGACTTGACTCTGCGCTTCGTAAATGTGTTGACGTAAGTTCAACTCATCCAATGAATTCAGTCTCTTGGCAACTTTCTTCTACATGCATTTGTCTTAGTACCAGATTATTCAAAAGTTCTAACTGTATATTCTCTTTTGAAGCCTGCTCATAAGAAAATTGGAGTCGTAGATGCTCAATGGATTGTTCATCAAGGTCTCCCTTCTCTGGAAATGAGATAAGTGAATGAAGCCAACTATTGATACTACCTTCCCGCACAAATTATTGAGTAGCATTGCAAACCTTAAGTGATCGTTAATTTGGGCATCTAACATAATTATCGCCCTTTCCTCATTCACAGTATACAGGGAGAAGCAAAAGATGGAAATGCTTCTTGGAAAGGGGCAAGTAATTCTATGTTAACATTTGTTATATTGGTACTTTGTGAATCATCCTTTTCCACCTTAAAACGCAAAGCGGAAAATTATTGTGTGATTCATTGATCTTGTGTTTGTTGTGGTAGGTGAGGGGCAGATGTAGAAAGGAATGGACAATGTTTCAAACTAGAGTAACAAATGCAGAGAAAGCCTATTTCAAGTCTATAGGAGTTGATCCTTCCAATTTGACATCTCAGTAAGTCGACACGATCAAGTTGACAGTATACAAAGAGTCCTGGCAATTTTGCCTAGGATTATAGGTGCCTCCATCTTTTAAAATTGATAGCTGTTAGTTGTTATGATACAATAAATTTTTAAAGGAAAGTATATTTATAGAGCTTTTTTAATAGTATCATACATAATTACCTTTGGAAAACCTACGACCTCTGTCCTTTGTGTGAGCACTCTATGATGTGCACTTTGTGGTAACATGCTCACTGTGCAATAGCTTGCAAACCACACATAAGGAATAAATAGCACTAGGTAAGCTACTTTCAACAATCCTTTACAAGAATATTATAGCATATCAAATTTCTTGGCATCGTCTTTTTCTTATAGATACTATCTCACAATGAGTCGAATAAAAAATGGAAACATCCACACCACATCTCCTTCATGTCTATCTTCTAGTCGTCCACGCTTCACCTCCACCACCCACTTCTTACATGCACTCCTCAGTATTGCATTGTCCTTTCTGATACTTCAAGAAATCTAAGGGAAGAGGAGGAAGAAGAAGAGGAAGAGGAGGAGGAGGAGGAGGAGGGAAGAGGAGGAAGAAGAAGAGGAAGAAGAGGAAGAGGAAGAGGAAGAACAGGAAGAGGAAGAGGAGGAAGAAGAGGAAGAGGAGTAAGATGAGGAGGATGAGGAGGATGAAGAGGAAGAGGAGGAGGGGGAG
>JAJOOR010022958.1:0-16884 GCA_036250505.1 Solanum acaule | reverse complement strand
AATTTGTAATGGTTCCTTCTCTATAGGGGGGCATGAGTATTGTAAATTTGTAATGGTTCATTCTCTATATATTTTTTTAAAAAAATAGTATTAAATAGTGAAGAAAAAAAGAGAGCAGTGAAGGGCTGAAAATGGTAAAGAGCGAGAAAGACGAACGAACGGGAGGGGGGTGGAGGGATGAAAATGGATCCACATGTTAAATTTTCATTTTAGAAAATGCGTTTTTAATTAATTAATTAGTGTAAAATAATTTTCAAAAAGAAAAAATAAGATTAATGACGTGGTGCCGACATAACTATGATGTGGTGCTTAAATAGTTATGAAGTACGGGATGAGAGTGGTATTATAAACTTAAGGTGACATTTAATTCACTTGAAATTTGTTGAGGACGTATTTAAATGTATGTGTAGTTAAATGAAATAAGTTTTGTTGTCAAGTTCAAAAGTAATTTGATAAATTTTCTCTATTTTTATGATTGTTATTTTAATATTACATGCATTATGTATGTATGTATGTATGTAGTATTATGTATATGCATATTTAAGTTTCACTTATCTTCAAGGTATAATACATTAACGTGTTCTTTAACTTGACTTCAACTGATATTAATGTCACAATTTGAGACTATCCCTAAATTGTTACACGGTAGTTAGAGTCAAGAGTGACCCAAAGCTAACTAATAGTATGACATGACATTAATATTCATACATATACACTGAAATAATCTATGTGGAAGTTGAGCCTGAAGGATAAAAGAAATCCAAGTCTTAACTTAATAATCCAACTAGAATTCGTCCCAAGTCAATCCATTAAGCTGAAAACTAATATATGAAAGCCTTTAGTAAGATGATTTACTGGGACAATCCCCTAGCTAACTCTAATTGTCTGAAAATTGAATAACTGAAATAAAGAAAAATAACATAGGCTTGAAAAATGAGGACCCACCAATATTGCTACTAAGCTGATTGAAATTCGTACTAACCATGAGCGGAATGTTGAGCGTTTGAGCCTATATTATAAAATAATATAGCGCACAAGGATATGCATCAATACTTTAAATGTACTCAGACATGTATCACAAGTCTGGTATAATGAACATGATAAATTTGAAATGTTGAACTAAATTACATGAATTGATACAATGACCAAGTAAATCAACATGCAACTTATAAGTACTAAATCGAAATTACTAAATACACAGTCATACAATATATAAAAACTAGACAACAAAAAATACTAATAACCGACATACTTTATTGACCTAAATGGTGTCCAACATGTATCATCTGGGAGGGCGCTCTATACCTTGCCAGGGGTATGATACGTCCAAACCTACACTTCAAATAAGAAGTGTAAACGGTCGATGTCAATTTACAGAACTCAACTAGAGTTGAGGTCGATCCCACAGAGAATTTCTTTACAGATAAGGTTTCACTGTCGCGTTTATTTAAATGTTGTTATCATCTCCTAAACAAAAAACAACGAAAAGTAAATTGGGTTTGGTTGAAATGTTATATTTATCAAACATGCAGTCAAAATCTAGATTCATGACTAACAGACTATTTTGTTGTAAGGTTGATTCAGTTAATTAAGAGAAACCAAGATTGTGTTCACCATAACATTAGTTCAAGTGTTCTTCCGTAATTGAGCATCAGGCAAATTAATATTTACAAAATCATTGCGAGTTAAATGTATCTAACACTTCTTAGCCAAATCAGATAATTATCACTCATATTCTCTCAACCCTAGAATGTTACTAACATTGACCCTCGCTTAAAATGATATGGTGTTAAAGATCTTTTCTCTCGAACTCAAGCTTTAACTCCACTTTGATAATTTAGTTCAGCTTTTTCCTAACTGGTATTTTTCTCTCGAACAAATACCAGATACAGGCTCATCCAATGCGTACACTCACTAGATTACAATGATATTGAAAGCTAAAAACTACAGAATGTAAACACAGACTGCCCTTTACTCATTTTATGGAATCGTAACTAGAATTTCGTCATGGTATTTAGCCACTCATACTTTCACGTAAACAATCAGTAATGAAGAATGAAAACATGTTAAGAAAGACTTACGAAAATAATTAGCAAATCAACAATCACTTCGATAATCTGATAATCTGTATCCGAACTTCCAACTGATAACAATAATCGAAATCCCAAAATCAAAAGCTAAGAGTAATATCGTATTTCTTAGTCGTCAAACGTGAGATAATGCATAATTGTTCAAAAACGACCTAAAGTAATTCAAAATAGAATGTTTAAAATGAGTCTTAATCGAATTAAGACTGAGTTGTCGGGCCTTTTCATGGCCGCTACCACGACCTGTCAAGGGCTTCACGGTTCGTGAAGTCCTCTGTGGTCTTGCCTTGGAGTTTCCTGAAAGTGGGTCTTCAAACTTGGTCACTGGAAAATGCACCACGAGAGCCACCATGGTCCGTAGTGAGGACCACGACCCGTGAAGTTGCATGTGGTCTTCACTAGGGTTTCAACCTTCTTTCAACTCTTCCTTTCTTTCACACTGGTTCAACTTCACGGCAGGTGCCACGGTCCGTGGTGAGGACTACGGTCCGTAGAACCCTCCGTGGTCTTCACTTGGTTATTCCTGCTCTTCATCTTCTCAAGGCCCAGCACTCCCTCACTTTCACGAGCTTAACCACGGACAGTAATGAAGTTCACGGTCCGTGAAGTTGGCCGTGAACTTCACTTGGTCAACATCAGTTCTGCTTCTTTTTCCACTTTTCTATACAACCCAGATTATGCCTACACATTTAACAAACCCATCAAGTAATCTAAGATTTCACTTAATTCCAGTATTAGTTCATAGTTATTAAGCATCAAATGTGCCACGATTTCGCGGCACATCAACACCCTCAACTTAGAACCATTACTTGTCCTCAAGTGATGAGAAAAACAAATACAATCAACCCTCAATTCATTTCCAAACTTATGACACTACGCAACAACTATTTCAAGCATAATTTGTATTCCAAACCTTTGAATCTAACATGTAAGGATCAATATATGACATATCATTACTCACAGTCAATCATGCTTATGCCTGCGAATTATCAGCTCACATAATCTACTTTCAAATGCAACCACTGTGTCCTCACACCAAAGAAGTCCCTCACTCATAATAGTTGGGATTGAGTAATACGCTCACGCTCTAAATGAACTTCTAACACTAACAACAAACTACCATAGGCTTGCCTTTGCTTTCTACGTTTTATCTTTCAAACACCCGGAATAGAATCACTATAGGACTTTATTGGCTTATAACATAGGCTTGGGGCTAAAGAATGGATATTTGGTTTCGTGAGTGACTAATCCCTTGGTTTTCCAAAGTTTCATTTTCACATACTCTTTTCTGAGTGATTCCCTCTTTTTCTTTATTTCAACCCGACCCAGTAGCTATTATTTTCTTTTTCTTTTTCTTTTCTTCTTTTTCTGTTCTTCTCTTTTTTTTATGCAATTTTGATATGTACAAAGATCACTGGTTGAACCTTCTTTTTCCCTTTTTCTTTCTGTTCGGATTGCAATCACCCTCAACTTAGGCTTTTGGCCTGAGTTGTGATATCGTACATTCGGAGAACCAAGGATATGATATATGTTGGGTAAGAACAAAGACTGATTTAAGGCTCAAATTGGGTTCAAGTGATGAGCTTTTCATTTGGTTCTTTTATTTTTGGCTTTTTTACTGGTTTAACAAAAATGGCCTAATGATCATTTCCTATCCGGTTATTCTCAGATTCAAGCAAGACTACTTAGACAAGTTCTAGTTTCTGCTCCTAGTGTTAGACTTCCATCAAAACTTACACACACACGACACAAGACTGTATTTTTCAGTTTCTTGGTTCACTAATTAATTGGTCAGATTAGCCATGTTCAACATATCGGTATCTAAGATGTCATATAAAGATCCTAACAGTCAAACTCAAATTCAGGTCCTCATTTTTCACAAACTAGATGTTGCACAGCTCAACACACAAAACACCCAAAACAGTACTACACAGAGACAACCTTCATTTTTTTAACAGCTATGGCAGGTTGATCACCACCTCCTCCCCAAATAAAAAGGACTTTTCCCTCAAAGTCAATACAGAACAATAAAACACACAGGGCTATGTGGCGGGGTCATACCTACGGCGCTCTAGGCGCCGGTCTTCGGATCAACATTGGTACCCTTATCAATGGGTGCACTCTCAGAACTCGGCACCTTATCAGGTTGGTCCTCACTTGTCGGGGCTGATGCTCCACTACCAGAAGCTTCAACTAAGGCTGCATCTTGATGTTGCTATTCAAGGGCTTCTTTTTCTCGAGCTTCCCTCTTTGATGTTCTACGAGCTCTCTTTTCTTGCCTTTTTGCCTCTCTAACTGGGTTAATAGGGGTCTCCTCATCAAGTTCTCCAGCTTTGTGTTTTCTCTTGCTGGACTTACTCGTGGGGATTTCTCCCCAAAGATCATCAATTGATTGAGTGGAGGGTGCATGAGTTAGCATTTGCATTAAAGATTCTGACATTATCGGAGTGGGTACCTGTACTGGCTTTTCAGCTAGTTTAGCAATCTAAGTTCTCATCTCGGCCAACTATGATTTGAACTTTTCGGTCTCTACTGAACCTGCGGCTTGGCATCGATCTTGGACAAGGTTCTCTAACCCATCCATTATGTCTTTTAAGACAGCTAGCTCCTTCCGCATCTCATCCTGGATCTCTTTTTTCGCAGCTAACACCTTCGTGTCTATTAGCTGGGGCATCCGATTACAATCTGATCTACCAATATCCTGGTTTGGCGTTGATCTGCAACCAATTTCTTAAGAAAAAGCATAGGAATAGTCACAAAAGTACCTGGGGGCTGAAGCTGGAGGTGGTGATGCATATGTTGACGGATGTGATGACTCCCCCTGCTCTGTGCCTCTGTCTGCCTATGGGATCTCAAGTGGGATATAATGAACAACAACTAAAGTACCCACAGTGGCAAACTTCGCACCAAAGAGGTGATTTGCGACATCCTTGATTTTAGACACCTGGATGAGTCTGAATGTATTATGCCATCTGTCAATCAACTTGTTTGGGGGAGTATCCGCTTGTCTACACAATTTCCCTATCAGACAGGGAAATGGAAACTTAGCTCTCTCATTCAATGCTCTGTCTCTCATCTCAGTAGCTATGATCCGCCCCATGTTGACCGGGTAACCAGCCATGAGGCAGGCCCAAAGATGCTAAAGAAGGAGACAAGGTGTTGTCATTTCCTGTAGGTCTCAATTGGGCCCGCACAACAACCCACCACACCTTGGCGGGAAATGATAACGAAGCTTTTATAATCTGAGTTGGCATCGTGGTGACCCAAACTGCATTCTCCCCATTTATGGCAATTTGCTTTGCAGTCCAACGCAACACCTTCTCGCGAGAACTCTGAATCTCCATAGTAGTGTCACTAGTGACTTCATGATGCTTGCCCTCGAAAAGGCAAACTGAAGCCGGTGCAGAGTTTTCGGGTCCATCCAACATCCTGTTAATAGTAGCCTTCGAGATATCTATTGATTTGCCCCGAACTATAATAGAATTGAGTGGACCCCAGGTCATGGCCATGTCTCTCTGTCCGCGTTTAGTAGTCTCTGTCTCTGCAGCAAAGTTTATTAGTGTAGCTGCATAAGATGAGTAAAACTCTCTAGTCAAGTGGTAAGAGTATTCCCCAGGTGCATTATCCATCCAATCGAACTAATGAAATTAAAACGTCCAATAAATGTCCAGGAATGCTTTAATGTCAGCTACTATCACTCTAGTTTCAGGCATGATAGCCTGCTTCTTGAAACTGCCAGTCTTGTTTACAATCTCATTGTTGAAAAATTCTTCAGACCGGTTCACAGTCCACATGGAACGGTAGCAGGCAATCAGTTGTGGTCTCAGTGCAGGATTAGGGTCATGGGCGTTCACATACATCACCATGGTATCATCATCGGTTATCTCTTCATCATTCTCTATAGTAGCCGCTTCCTCTCGTACTCCAATTTCAGCTTCTATATTCGCCATAGGTGGAGAGATATTTGTATCTTCCTGAGAACCGCTTTCAGATTCTGCACTACCCCCCGAGTTATCAGCAGATTGGCTACCAAACAACCTCAGATTGACTTCCCAAGTCCTCCCCGTTATCATAATTACCACCTCCCTCTTTAGACTGAAGAGAAGTGTCCTGGAGGATTGCTCTTTTGGTCAGTGATATAGTATTCCGAAGTGAGTGTTCTTTAGGTGTAACATTCATTTGCACCTCAAAACCACTGGCTTCGGAGTCATCATGACCCTCTAATTGAGAAGCAGTGGGGGGACAGGTTTCGATGCGTTCTTTCTTCTAGGACCCATTGTACCTGAGAAATACAACACTTATTAGTATCCAACATAGCAAAATGACACACTATCGGGTACTCAGACTTTCCCTGTGTAATTTTATCGTGACGCCTTGCCTTAAGAATGTCGTTACCCAATCTATCATTGGGAAGGGCCACAGAATCAATAGACGAACAAAAAAATGATGTACAAAAAAATTAAAAATTTAACACCAAGTAGACTCTACGAGAGCTTGCATGGGTCGTGGTAAGTACCACGGTCTGTGAAACCCCACGTAGATTTTAGGCAGAATCAATATGCACACAGGAGCCACAAAACTTTTAATAAAGTAATGTTCTTGTGGAGTCCACCACTGTTTGTGATACTGCTCGTGAACTTAAATCTGAGAGGTAGCTTGACTTCAAGTGTGGTCCACGATTGGTTTAACGGCCCGTGGTGGATTCCACGGTCCGTGAAACCTATCGTGGTCTTACACTTGGTCAGTGTTACAGTAGTCTCCTTCCCTCATTCACTAAAATCCTATGTTTTCAACACAAATACCCATTTTATTACACAGTTCACAACCAACCAATATTCACCTATCAACCAGTTCAGAATAACTCACTCCATTAGCATAAAATCACAACTAACATAGGTCCCAACAAATTTGACCCCTGTTAGAAACCCACATACAAGAACAATTCAAAAACTCCCAATCGCCTTGACCCACTGCAATTCAGTATCAATTTAGAACAAAACTAGTGTACTAATTTTGATTAATGCTAAGCAAAACAAACCTATTTTATACAAGATCAAATTGCAACACATTAAGAATTTACTTACTTGCAAATACTGAGGGTTTTCGTTCAAACAGAGGAATATGCAGTTGATTAGGAACAGTTGATCAACTTTTGAACTTAGGGTTATGATTCTTGGGTGGATTTAGGATAGATTGAAGATTGAACTTGTTTTGAACTCCCGAAGAACCGTTATAAGAAGCAGAAAGGAGAGAAAAGCCCGACCTTTGGCGCTTAGGAACATATATATATTTATTTTCAACTTTGGTCCAAGTGCGGGTCGGGTCAGGTTGTGGTAGGTTTGGGTCGTAGACTACGGACCATGAAATTTCCCGTGAAGGGCATCACGGTCCATGAACCAGTCCGTGACAATGACTTAGCAAAAAACTTACCTGAGGTAGACAACGGACTGTGAAGTTGCCCGTAAAAGGCATCACGGTCCGTGAACCATTCTGTGACGTTGACTAGGAACTAAAATTCGTACCTGAGGTTCACGAGAGGCTAGACGGTCCGTACAAGCTCTGACGGACCGTGAACCCTTCCGTAAACCTTTTTCGTGCAATTTCCAGTAGCTTCCTTAGGTTGGTCATCAAGTTGACGGACCGTGAAAGTGCCCATGAAGGGCAGTGCCTGTAAAGTTCAGTCTGCACCTAGTTTCTGCACTTTTCACCTATTATCTCCTGCACACATCAGCACGCAATGACTCTATAAAAACAAAGAAAAATAAGGAAAAAGGGAAAATACCTCTTATAATTACATCTTGGGTTGCCTCCCAAGCAGCGCACAATTTAACGTCGCAACGCAACGCAGGTTACTTGATTACTCAGACTTCATCAAGTTTGCATTCCTCTACAATCTTCACATCTTCAGGAACACCCAAATATGCCTTGATTCGCTGGCCATTAGCTTTGAACCTCTCGCCTTTATCATTTTCCAGCTCAATAGCACCAGATTGAAACACCTGTGTGACCTTAAAAGGTCCAGACCATTTAGATCTCAACTTGCCTGGAAACAGACGAAGTCTAGAGTTGAAGAGTACAACCAAGTCAGTAGGAGTGAAGCTTCTTTTCTTAATATGTTTGTCATGATATAACTTTATCCTCTCCTTATATAGTGTCGACCTCTCATAGGCTCTCAGACGAAACTCATACATCTCATTGATCTGCTCCAACCTCAAGTTTGCAGTTTCTCTCCAACTTAGGTTTAGCTTCTTCAACACCCAGAGGGCTCTATGCTCAAGCTCAACTGGTAAATGACATGCCTTTACAAATACCAATTGATATGAAGACATACCAATAGGCATCTTAAAAGCTATCTGATATGCCCATAGAGCATCATCTAACTTCATTGCCCAATCTGTCCTGTTGGCATTAACTGTCTTTGCCAAGATTGCTTTAATTTCCCTATTGGAAACCTCTACTTGTCTACCGGTCTATGGGTGATAAGGTGTTGCAACCTTGTGTTGTTTTACTCCATACTTGGTTAGAAGTGCACTGAACACCTTGTTGCAGAAGTGAGAACCACCATCATTGATAATGGTTTTAGGTGTTCCAAACCTTGAGAAGATGTTTTTTTTCAGGAAACCAATAACACTCTTTCCATTGTTCTCAGGTAAAGCAACGGCCTCAACCCATTTGGACACACAATCCACTACAACCAGTATATACTTCTGCCCATATGAACTCACAAATGGGCCCATGAAATTAATGCCCCACACATCAAACAATTCCACCTCCAGAATATGTGTCATGGGTAACTCATGGCGCCGAGAGATAATTCATTGCTGCTGGCACACATCACAACTCCTTACCATATCCATCGTATCCTGATGAATTGTGGGCCAGTAGTACCCCCAATGAAGTATCTTGTGGGCCGTTCGAGCACCTCCATGATGACCACCTACTGGAGATGAGTGACAAGCCTCCAAAATATACAACATCTCAGCTTCAAGAATACACCGCCTGATGATGTTATCAGTTCAAATCATGTACAAATATGGTTCGTCCCAGAAATACTTACCTACATCATGCATGAACCTCTTTCTTTGCTGAAATGTTAGTCCTTCAGGCATTACATCACTAACAAGAAAATTAGCATAATCAACAAACCAAAGAATAAGGTCAAGAGTTGCAGCTAATACCTGCTCATTCGGGAATGTATCATCTCTTTCAAGCTCAAGCTCTTCCTTCTTTGCAGCCTCTAACCTAGACAGGTGATCATCTACCTGGTTCTCATAGCCTCTCATATCCTTCACTTCAAAGTTAAACTCTTGTAGAAGTAGCACCCATCGGATCAGCCTAGGCTTGACATCTTTCTTTTCCATGAGGTATCTCAGGGAAACATGGTTTGTATGAATTATCACCTTAGTGCCCAACAAGTAAGTTCGAAACTTTTCAAACACATAGACCACTGCCAATAGTTCCTACTCAGTAACTGTGTAGTTTTGTTGTGCCCTATTCAGCGACTTACTAGCATAGTAAATTGGATGAAATATCTTGTTGCGCTTCTGCCCCAACACAACTCCTAATGCAGTCCCACTAGCATCGCACGTTACCTCAAATGGCTCCGCCCAGTCTGGGCCAATGATCACTACTGCTGAAATCAGCTTTTCCTTTAGGCACTCAAATGCCTTGAGACATGCCTCATCAAAGACAAATTTCACCTCCTTCTCCAAAAGCTTGCACATAGGATGTGCAATTTTGGAGAAGTCCTTGATGAAACGCCTATAGAACTCGGCGTGGCCTAGAAAACTTTTAATACCCTTGACACAGATTGACGGAGGTAGCTTTTCAATCATCTCAATCTTGGCCTTATCAACTTCTATCCTCTTCTGTGATACTTTGTGTCCCAGGACTATGCTCTCCTTTACCATGAAATGACACTTCTCCCAATTCAGCACTAGGTTGGCCTCCTCACATCTCTGTAAAGCCCTGCTAAGATTCAACAAACAGTCATCAAAAGTATCACCTACTAGAGAGAAATCATCCATAAATACCTCTAGAATGTCCTCAACCATATCTGAGAAAATAGACATCATACACCTTTGAAATGTTGTTGATACATTACACAGTCCAAATGGAATGCGTTTAAACGCAAAGGTGCCATAAGGACATGTGAAAATGGTCTTTTCTTGATCTTCAAGAGCAATTGATATATGGTTATAGCCAGAGTATCCATCTAAGAAACAATACCACCCTTTACCTGCCAACCTATCAAGCATCTGGTCCATGAAAGGAATGGGAAATGATCCCTCAAAGTCCACTTGTTGAGCTTCTTGTAGTCCATACACACTCGCCGTCCAGTGACTGGTCTTTGTGGGACTAATTCATTCTTGGCATTTGCCACCATAGTCATACCACCCATTTTGGGCACACATTGCACTGGACTGACCCAATGACTATCAGAAATGGAATAGACCACCCCAGCATCTAACCACTTGATTATCTCTTTCTTAACCACCTCTTGCATAGGTGGGTTTATCCTTCCCTGGTGTTCAATGCTTGGGCTGCAGTCCTCCTCAAGCTGAATCTTGTGGGTGCATATACCCGGAGGTATTCCAATTATATCAACGATGGTCTACCCAATGGCCCTTTTGTACCTTCTCAACACCTTGATCACTTCCTGCACCTGCTCTTCATTTAAATCTGTAGCTAAGATCACAGGTAAAGCGTTGTTAGTACCCAAAAATACATACATGAGGTAACTGGGTAACTGTTTCAGTTCCAGCAATGGTGGCTCATCGATGGATGGTTTTGCTGGAGGGCTTGGCCTGTTTTTCAAGTCCAAGTCCAATTTCTTTGGAGCATACGAGTGTGCTCCCATACCCTATAAGGCATTCACGGTCTCTATGTAGTTAGACCGAAAATCAGCACCAAAGTTCATCAACACTGCTGCTAAGGTTTTAACAGTCATCCTCTTTTCTATGGGCACCCTCATGTTTTCATCAGCAACCACCTCTATTGAAGATACCATATTCATATCATTGGGTTGCTTCATTGACCTGCAAATATTGAACTTTACCTCATCTTTTTTTAGTCTGATTTTCAACTCTACTCTCTCAACATCTACCAAGGCTCTTCCTATTGCCAAAAATGGTCTTCCCAAAATGACGGGAACCTCAAAGTCTACTTCGCAATCCAGGATCACGAAATCATCCGGAAAGATAAAGGTGTCCACCTTAACTAGTACATCACAAAAGACTTCCACTGGCCGATTTACTGATCTATCTCCTCATTGTTGTGGGTCTTGGAACTCCCAATCCCAATTTTTTGTAGATGGCTAATTGTATCAAGTTGATGTTTGCTCCTAGATCACACAAAGTTTTTGCAAACTTAATTGATCCAATGGTGCATGGGATAGTGAATGCACCTAGAATTTCCTTCTTCTGAACCAGAGATCTGGTAGCAATGGTGTTGCAATGATGAACATCGTTAGTAAAATCAAGACTTAGAGCTCTCTTCTTTGTAACCAAGTCCTTCATGAACTTGGCATATCCTGACATCTATTCTAGGGCTTCCACCAATGGTATGTTTACTGAAAGTTGCTTCAACATAGTGATGAACTTTGTAAACTTCCCATTTTTAACTTTCTTTTTTAGACTTTGAGGGAAAAGAGGAGGTGGTCTGGGAATCTGTTGTAAAAACAGGTTTTCCTCGACCTCTTTCTCTTTTCCTCTCGCAGGTTGTGCTTTAGGCTGAGGATCCTCCAAGTCTTCTACCTGTTCAACTTCATCCTCATCTCTGCCAGCTTTCTCCAAGATCTATTCATGTTTGGTACCTACAGATATAGGGTCAATAAGAACTTTACCACTTCTAGTGGCGATGGCCATGCAGTGCCCATCCTTCTTAGGATTTTGGATGGTGTCACTTGGTAATGACCCATTTTTCCTTTGGTTTAGTGAGGTTAAGAGTTGTCCCAACTGTTCCTCAATTTGTTTAATGGAGGTGGTGTAAGAGTCCAACAACTGACTCATGCTTGAGAAATCACCTCTCATTTTTTTTACCCCATGCATCAGTTGATTCATCTGAAAGCTCAAATGTATATGATCTTAGGCATATTTATATGCCTAGAATGCTAATTATGCCCACATTTACACCTAGTTTGAATTCAAAATGTATTCATTTGCAGTCTTATCGATTTGCTTACTTATGAGCTAACCAACATGATTTGTTATGTAGGTAAGCTTAATGGGAGAAACAAGCACAAAAAGAGAGCAAGAAAGAAGCTGAAGAAAATGCACCAAGGCATTTACGTGTTCTCTCCGTGTCGTGCGGAAGAATACAAAATGTGGGTTGCGAAATCAACTTCTACGCAGAAAATTGTGTGTCCTCTCCGCATCGCGTAGAGGGAGTAAAATTCTGAGCGTAATAAATCAATTTAAGGTAGAATACCTCGTGATGCTCGCACGTCGTGCAGAAGGCAAATGGTTCTTGGAATCGAAATTTGGAAGGCAACGTGTGTCGCTCGCCTGAGTATCAGATTTGGCGTTTTAACTTTTAGTATAAATAAGGTTTTATTTTATTTTATTAGAGATTCTTTTTCTGGGTTTTGAGGAACGACGACTTTGGAGTACGTTGCCTGTAGTTTTTAGGGTTAATTCTTAAACTCTTTTCCTTTCAATCGTTTAATGATTCATAACCATTGTATGATTGATTATTGGACTATGAGTAGCTAAATACCCTAGTTCTACGGTTGTGGCTACATGATGATTGTAATTGATTGAGTTGTTTTTGGGTTTATTACTGACTATCACATGAATCTTTCTTATGTTCTTATTTTTCGTATTTCATGATTGATCACCATAGAAATAAATTCATTGTCCGAATTAAACTCAGGAGAGGAATAAGAGGATAGAACATAGGTCATAAGAAGCTTGTTGAACTCTAAATAGCTAGGGTTGATTCGTTTCTAGAATAGGGATATACCTAGAGACCTCGCTTGGGTCACCATACAGGAAGATAACTTAATGCTCGGTAGGTAATCAGTCTATCCCCGCTCAATGATGTAGTTAGGGTGTTATCTATCGTAGGCAATTAGAGGTCGGGAGACCATGATCATATATCTAACCCTGTGATTCATTGATTCGATAGTTAATAATTACCCATATAAATGATATTGATTGCATAAATCCTGATATAAGTTGCAGCCCTAGACCTTTCCCAAATCATTGTTTGAAACCCGTGAAACTGAATCGTGTTAGTTATATTTTGTTTTAAAATTTAGAAATAGAAATAGACAACTCTTTAAATCTGGAAATACATTTGTGATTAACTGAAAACTAGAGAAATTGATAGTTTCTAAGTGTAAGTCCATGTGGGTACGATACCCGGCTCGCAAAAAGAGCCACTTCATTACTTGTACGATCACATGCACTTGCTTGTCCGATTAAACCGTAATAAGTTTTTGGCCACTCATGCTTTCACGTAAATAATAATTAATGAAGAATGAATACATGTTAAGAAAGACTTATGAAAATAATTAGCAAATCAACAATCACTTCGATAATCTGATAATTTGTATCCAAACTTCCAAATGATAACAATAATCAAATCCCAAAATCAAAAGCTAAGAGTAATATCGTACTTCTTAGTCGTCAAACGTGAGATAATGCATAATTGTTCAAAAATGACCTAAAGTAATTCAAAATAGAATGTTTAAAATGAGTCCTAATCGAATTAGTACTGAGTTGTCGGGCCTTTTCACGGCCGCTACCACGACCCGTCGAGGGCTTCACGGTCCGTGAAGCCCTCCGTGGTCTTGCCTTGGAGTTTCCCGAAAGTGGGTCTTCAAACTTGGTCACTGAAAAATGTACCACGAGAGCTACCACGGTCCGTAGTGAGGACCACGGCTCGTGAATTCGCCTATGGTTTTCACTTGGGTTTCAACCTTCTTTCAACTCTTTCTTGCTTTCACATTGGTTCAGCTTCACGGCAGGTACCACGGTCCGTGGTGAGGACTACGGTCCGTAGAACCCTCCGTGGTCTTCACTTGGTTATTCGTGCTCGTCATCTTCTCAAGGCCCAGCACTGCCTCACTTTCACGAGCTCAACCACGGACCGTAATGAAGTTCATGGTCCGTGAAGTTGGCCGTGAACTTCACTTGGTCAACATCAGTTCTGCTTTTTTTCCCACTTTTCTATACAACCTAGATTCTGCCTACACATTTAACAAACCCATCAAATAATCCAAAATTTCACTTAATTCTAGTATTAGTTCATAGTTATTAAGCATCAAATGTGCCATGATTTCGCGGCACATCAGGGTAGGAGACACTATTGGTGTGGATCCACCAAATTTATTTCCAAAAGGACTAAGGTGTTAGTTTTAATCCGATGGGTGACCCTTAATACCTACGGTGACATGTAGTTATAGGACTTAAGGATTGCTACTAAAGATCTCAGTTCTAACTAACAGGTGAGCCTTCATTCCAATGTCTGCTCAGTGCTAAGTAATACTCCCAATTGAATTTATACTGATAATCTGAATATCTCAATAATACCGATAAAATGATCAGAGTAACTAATAGACACTTTATCCGAAAACATCTTTAAACATGTGAAATTGAAAGATTGAATGTAAACTATTCATCATGATTTCTATACTTTGAATAGAACATGCAATTTAATTATTTCGTATCCAAAGAAATGAATTTTCCATATTCTGAGGGATCATTAAAATAACTATATTTATACTTAATTATAGGTAAAAATATGTAATCAACGACTATCTATCAAGAGGAACTGGAATATGACGAAAATCATGTTTTTCATAAGAATCTTAATTTTGTAGAAAATATTAATTATTAATTGGAGAAATAAGTTTACTTTGGGACTCAATGGGTGAAAAAATATCCATTGATGAAATCACATATACCTAGAATGAATACACTTGAAGGAATTCACGAAATGAAGCTTCAAGGTGAAGAACCGTAATTTCTTTCTTGAGAGAACTTAGAACATACTAAATTTTATTGTCTGAGTGTTGGACATGAATGGAGAGATTATTAGGCTATAATATAAACTTAGGAAAATTAAATGAGGGTAAGAGGGCAAGAATATCCCTCTTTGAACATAAAAGGACTTGAAAACCAAATAAAACAATATTTAAATGAATCTCATTGGCCAAATTAGCTATTTGAAGGTCCCATCGCTAAAATATTGGTGGATTGCCAAAGCGGTGCTTTGGATCACCAAAATTAATAGTTTCTAAAGGTTTTTGGGCCACTTCGATGATGCATTTTTGTGATACGCCAAACTATTTGACAATTCGTCGAATGGACAAGTATCATCATCGACTTTTTCAGGTCAGATATGATCCAACAAAACAACCATAAGATTCTATTTCAAACTCCAATTAATGAAGGTTGATGACATTGAAAACAAGACTCATAGACCTTTAATTATAAGTATTAGGCCACCTAAATCTTTATACTTCGAGAGATATGTTCGTTTGAAGTTGACCCTTGTGTGATATCATGAAAAAAATTAATCGCTGGGGAAACTTTGAACTCACTTAGTGTTAGATATCACTTATGATTCTAAACCATATCCAATATACCTCTTGCACTTGGTAAAGGACCCTAACACATATGAATATGTAGGGCATCATTCGGTCCAAGTTGATATGCTTTCGACGAATGGTTCAAATTTGTAGCGTAGAATTTGCAAGGTGGGACAATTAACCCCCCCCCCCCCCCAACTTTGGGTGTTCAAAAGTAGGCACTAAAATTTGTATAAAGTTGAACAAGTAGATACACACATCTTACACGTGACATAATACAAGTCAGTTCGAGTGTATCTCAAACGAATTGTCATAAAGGACGCATGTATCTACTTGTTCAACTTTTAATACAAGTTTTAGTACATATTTGGGCACACCTAAAGTTGGAGGACATAGATGTCATCTAAAACCAAATTAAAGAGTACATTTATGTATCATGTTCATATCTTACACTCTATAATATTTGTAAATAAAAAATTCTGATTGTCATTTATAAAATATTTTCTAGTTTAAAATTTATAATATAAATAGATAATCTTTTGAGAAATTGTTATGAACTATATCTTTAATTTTCTACTATATTAGAAGTGTGGGTAAGGAGCTTGGTATCAACATGTCAGTTTCTTGGGAATAAATTCACATTTGAGGGCATATTGGTCTTATTAGCTAATTTAGAGCATACTGATCCATTCACGTGGCTTTTAACTCTGGAGACACCACATCCACTTTGCAAATAATACACCTTGATGTTTTGTCAAAATTTTGTTCCTCATTTCTGTTAACAATATGTAGTTATGTACGAGGGTTTTGTTTACCGAGTTACTTGGCTATTTTTGTGTTGGAGAAAAGAGCTTAGCGCTGGAGTTAGAGCTTACCCTCTCTCGACTCCATGAGTAAAATTGCATTAAATTTGTTATTGGTACACAGAGGCGGCTCTAAAGGCTTGGCCAGTGAGGCCATTGCCTTAGGCCTCAAAAATTTGAAGGCCCCAAATTTGTTTAAATTATTATTATTAATTTTATTATATATTAATATAAATAAAATTATTATTGTATATTTTTTATTATTATTTGTTTGAGAGTATTTTTTACCAATAAGTTCATAAATTCTCATGATCTTTTCACTTATTATTTGATATATTTGTTTTAACTTTCAATTTTATATTTTATCCTTTTTATATAGGAACTAAGTTATATATATTGATAACATAATGAATTTTTTTCAATCTTTTCTTAAACTACGTGAACACAAAAATATTCA
>JAJOOR010022957.1:0-14191 GCA_036250505.1 Solanum acaule | reverse complement strand
TGAAGACTTTGAAATGTTTACCAAATTGCCCTTTAAAAAGTAGACTCACTTTTCTCTCTCCTCATAAATGTATTGGAGTATTATTTTAAGATTAAGTGAGACCAACAAGGGTAAAAGAGGAATTGTACCTTTAAATACTTACCATATAAGGAAATGTGACATTCTTTTTGAGACTGACAAAAAAGGAAATGGTGCCACATAAAATGGGACGGAGGGAGTATAATTTTCTGTTGAAGGGGATTCGAATGGACCCCTTGAACCCTTACTAACCCCGCCCCTACTTACGAAACAGTAGAAAATTTTTAGGAAGACATTTTATGTTTCAAACCAAACACACCCTATACAACAAAAAACATTGAAATTGAACACGAGTTAAAAAGACCCATGAAGTATAGTTTTCCCACAGAAATTTCATGAGCACAATATCAACGCAAACAAGGCATGAAATCATGAAGAGTTTGGAAGTTATTCCATCCAACTTATTTTTATGTTTACTTATTTTATTCCGCATATCAAATAACCCCTTTAAGACTAAAATGAGCGAAAAAATGTATAAGATAACAACACAATCACATCAAATTAATCGTTACACAAAATAAAAATTTAACTATATGATATAATAAAATTAAAATAACATTATATTTAAACTAGCAACGCAAACAATTGTCACTTATGTAACACTAACATAACATGCATTTATAGTTGTGTTCTTAACCAAAAAACCACCAGCAAATTTTTGGTGGGAAAACAATACAATCACAAGAAGCGACGTCGTTTCAACTGATGGATTCCCAAGCTGAACGTCGTTTTCGAATTATTCACAACCAACTCACTTCCACCGCCGCCGGCGATCAGGATCAACCGTCACTTCTCCGCCGTAGAAATGCCGCCGGCAAATTCTTCTCCGGTATTCTTTCCCACCCACTTTTTTAAAATGAGAATGCAGCTATATATTCATTCGTTTTATACTCTGTTTTTTTTTTTTGAAAATCTCTATTTTGTTATTGTTGCTCTATGTAAAAATAGGATTTTTTTTCCAGTATATTTCTTCTATCGTTACACAAATGATGCATATATACCTTTTGTCTAACAGAAGCGAAAAAATAATTTTAAAATTTATATTTTGATTCTTCTAGCAAAGTTGAGGGGTATATTTGATTCCTTTCATGGGTGACTTTTTCTGACTTCTTGATTCAACGGCTAATTTTGATGATCAATTTTTCTCACTCATTCTTGTAAATTTATCATAAATACTTCATTTTTTGTTATGAAGATACGAAAAAATAAATAACGATATAACCGCACAAACACTAGATTTGAAGTTTTCTTACTTTTTTCCATTCATATTTCTTTTTTTTATTTCTTAATATTTTCACACACTTAAAGAATGAAAATAGATTTATAAGCGAGATAGTAAAACTCAAATTAGCCGTTGAATAAAAAAGGTAAAAAAAATTCACCTGAAAATATAAGCGAACATATCCCTGAATTTTGCTAGAAGGATCAAATATATTTCTACATGGATATGAATTTTTCTAAAGAAAAAATCAATTTCAAAATATTTTTTCTACTTCTGTTAAACAGAAATGGTATATCTGATCTATTTATGTAACCATAAGGTATACGTGAGTCGCATTTGTAACGAGGTATATGGATATATCAGATCTTAAAAGAATAAGGGTGATTATCGGTTTTTTATAGACATTCTTGGAAAATTCAATTTTTTTTAGTAGCATTCAACTGAAAAGAGAAGAAAAAGAACAAGTCTCATAGTTCTTCAGGTGCACCTATTTTCTCTTGTGTGACTAAACTGACTATATATGTGGCAAAAATAAAACAAGCTAAATCTCCGGATATGCTGTAATATCAAATTAATCATCAAAAAGATTTGGATACAACAAAAACAATGCAATCTTTAGTTGAGATTGACATACACATACTCTTACACTCCATGTTTAGCATGTGTTGTATCCGCGTTTAAAACTGAGATCAAACATAAACATACATCTTTGATTCATCGACATTGACAATATCTTGGTCTGATCTCCATTTTACTTATTGGCAGCATGTTAGTTTCAGTTTATTACTTGGTGCAAACTAACTTGTTTTCGGTTTGTTTGCTAATTATTGAACTCTCACTAGAGCATGGATTTAGTAATGCGCTCCCTGAGGAACTGAAGACAGGAAAATGGAATGTGTACAGGTTAAAACAGTTAGTTCAAACTCTTCTATGTATTCTAAGGAACAACTGAGCTTTAATTCTTTTAAATGCAGATCTTCTCGCTCTCCGTTGAAGCTTGTTAGTAGATTTGCAGATCATCCTGATATTGGTACCTTACATGACAATTTTGTGTGAGCAACCAATCTGGCCTGATCGACTCCCCATTTTCTAATAACTTTCAAAGAAAATTCACCACAATTTGAATTGTTCTTTTAATCTTTTTTTTTTGTTGTTGTTTTGATTTGTTTGTCTGGTTAGGCGCTCGGTTAAGGCGTCTCCAGACTGCAAATACTTAGGATCACGAGTTCGAGAAGATGGAACAGTAGGAGAGTATGTTAACCACCTTAAGCCTGTAATTGAGCTTATGATTTATCTTGAAGCCATACTCATCCAATGTAACATACTCTACAGGTACAAATGGATGACATACGGGGAGGCAGGTACTGCACGGTCAGCAATTGGTTCGGCACTAGTTTGTCATAAGATAACAAAGGTAACTTACTTTATCAGCTTTTTAAATCATTTTGGAAGGCTTTCAGTTCTCTTTCTTAATTTCCTTGTTCAGTTTTAGGAAAAATTGAAGTAGATATTTTCTGTTTATATACTGATTATTTTGTTTCTTTCGCTTCTTGACAGGGATCTTGTGTTGGTTTGTATTTCATCAACCGACCAGAATGGCTGATAGTCGACCATGCCTGCTCTGCATATTCATATATTTCTGTTCCTTTATATGATTCTCTTGGTTGGTTTTCAGACATTATCGGGATAAAAGTCATTTAAGATCTAACCAACATTGCTAAAACTCCTAAGCCATAAAATTTGTAGGTCCAGAAGCTGTAAAATATATTGCAAACCATGCAGCAATTGAAGCTATATTTTGTGTGCCAGAAACAATAAATCATGTGAGTTTACTTTCAAGTTCTGTTGAGATGACATGGGAGTGGAAGAAGAAAGCAGTTTCAATTATAGGCTTTAGAGAATTTTTGAGGTTAATTGTTCTTTTGCAGACAGAATATTGGAACACAATTTTTTACTGCTACAATTGTGGCATTTGGATTGAGAACCTGATGTTTCGGATCTACTTTCTACTGACCATATTTTGTATATGTTCTTCCTGACCATTTAAAAGAGCCTAATACTGACTATTTAAAAGAGCCTAACTTCCCAACTTCATAGGTAGATTATATATTTTTAAAGAAACTTTTAAAAACATCAACATTCTGGAATTTGGCTAGCATTACGCGGGGAAATAGAAAGAGATGTACTCGATAGATCACCTTTCTCTTCTCTACATTGCGTTCCTTGAAGTCACTGTTGAGGTTTTTATTTATGGCATTACTCTTCAAATTGCAGTTGCTTAGCTTCTTATCGGAGATTCCTTCACTGCATTTAATTGTGGTATGCAACACCGTCCCTTTATGGTGCATAACTATGATGTTGCCGATCTGCAGTTCATTTGACCTCATCTGGCTTGGGTATGGTGTAGGTAGTTGGAGCAGTAGATGGGAGAATTCCATCACTTCCACCGTCATCTGGAGTGGAGATCATATCATATTCAAAACTACTTAGTCAGGTACATATACTCAAAGTTGTATTTTCATGGTATGAGCAGTTTTAGATTTTGTGCCGAGTAGGAATGAGAAGATGCACAGATGTGAACTTAGTATGCATGGTAGCTTTGTGCTGCATATGATCTTTCACATATCTCATTTAATGACATGGGTGGAGTTGCAAGATAAATATTAAGTGTAATTTCACTACTTGATTGTTGAGGTTTCATAGTATTAGTGAATATTTTTCTTTCAGGGTCTCAGCAATCTTCAGCCCTTTTGCCCACCAAAACCTGAGGCTGTTGCTACGATATGCTATACGAGTGGTACTACTGGGACCCCAAAGGTACAGAAGATTATTAACTACTCAATTCTAAATGCTATTGCGTTTCAGAACTGAAGCAAATTGCATTTCTTTTACCAAAACTGATAGGGTGCTGTTTTGACCCATGCAAACCTGATTGCAAATGTTGCTGGTATGAGTATCGGCATCACACTGTACTCTTCAGATATGTGAGTACTAATTATTATAATACCAACCAAAAATCAGCATGAATCACCTTTTTATTAAAACAAGTTCAGGAGTTAAACATCTCTTACATTCAGTTGAAACTTTCTATAGATTTTTCTGAAACTTTTATCTGAATATTAATAGTTACATCTCATATCTTCCGCTGGCACATATATATGAGAGGGCTATCCAAGTATTGCTGGTCTATTTTGGAGGAGCTTCTGGATTCTATCAGGGAGTATGCGACTTAAACTAGAATGCTTTCTGGATTTTCTTGTAGCAGTCATTTCATGAACCGTATTTGTCAAGTCTATGGATTATTCTAGCTCGGATGCATCCAAAACTGTATATTATTCTTGTTGCTTAATATTTTCGACATGAATTTGTTCAAAAAATGGCTTGCTTGAAATCATGAAATACAACTATTACAACCATAGGAAGATATCACTGTGCAAGAGATTAACTTGTAAATCAACTTTTAAGGGCAATGCCACAAAATTTAGTTGATGGAGGGAAAATGTTCACCTTCTAAGGTCAGGAGGTTTTGTTTGTTGCCAAATGACGATTAGGAGATATTATTTGGGTAAAAAATTGGAAGTTTTCAGAACTAATTGTCTACAATATTCTAAGCAATCTCTCCACATTTCTCTAAGGAAATACTGTGTTTAACTTTACTCTCCATTCAGGATAATCTGAAACTAGTGGATGATATAGCTGTATTAAGGTCCACTGTCTTTTGCAGCGTCCCTCGGTTATACAATAGATTATATGCCGGGTAATTGACTGGTGTTGATGCTGATTTGCTATTTGTGCTAATTTTAATTTTATGTGATCTTCAATTAACTTAGATGCTTCTTTTTGCAGCATTATGAATGCTGTGAAGACATCTGGCTCACTGAGAGAGAGGATATTTAATTCTGCTTCTAATGCTAAGAAGCAAGCAATTTTTGATGGTGAGGTATTTTTACCTCTATCGAGAAATAGATGGCTGCACCTACACATCTTAGACCTCTATTTATATTGTTTGCATCATCTAATGTTTCTTTAGGATTTAAGATTGTTCCCATAGAGGTCTATTAGTATGGAGATGGGCGCATTTGTAGTTATGGTAAATAGAGGTCCAAGATGCGTAGCATGTTGAAAATTATGATTGCACAGAAGTGATAAGTCAGTGGACTCATGTTAAACCACTTGTAGTTTGACATAGCCACAACGTTCTAGAAATGAAATAGTATGATCTAGGCAGCTTGTACTGAATGCTTCAGTCCTCAATTATACCAGTGAGATAATTCGTTTTTAATTAAAATGCTGCTTGATAGGTTTTGTTTTGGTGCTGATGTGTTATTCTATACATACTTGTTGTGAGCAAATGTATCAAGTTCTTTGATATGGACGCTTGGCGTCTACTCAACTGTAAATTCATTTCTCTCTGCTCGGTAAGATGGGAAAGGGGAACAAACAACAACAACTACACCTCAGTCCCAAACAAGTTGAGGTCAGCAATATGAATCCCCACTTTCATTTAAACTCATTTCACATCATCACCATACTAAATAAAACAAAAATGAAAAACAATGGAACAAAAGGAAAGGACCATAACAGAAAAGTGAGAAAGAATCAAACTCCTGAGGCTTTTTGTATGGACAGGGAAGCCACTCAAGGGGATCAAATGGTGGCATCTCGTTGGAAAACTTTGCTGTAAACTGAAGACTCACTTGTGACTATTTTAAGAACAGGGAAACTTAGAAAGTAAAGTACTTTAATGGACAGGAAAGTTGTTTTCTGTTCCTGTAATACTGCTCATTTGGTGGTATTCAGGTCTTTGTTTATGAGGTTGGGAATGGCGCGTGGCTTATATTTTCCTTAACTAGCTCGCAAAATAACAATTTGTGCTTTCATGTTAGGGTGCTTTTTAGTTGGATTGTGGCTTTGGTGCATTTCTAATAGTATTGACCTTCCAAACAGCTCTGTAGGATCGACCTATGAAGAGAACGGAGACACATCTCTTTTTGCTGTGATATATTGTAGATTCATATTTACTTTTCCAGGAAAGAATCCATCCCCAATCTGGGATAGATTGGTATTCAACAAAATAAAAGCAAGGCTAGGAGGAAGAGTTCGCTTGATGGTCTCAGGAGCTTCACCATTATCTCCTGATGTTATGGACTTTTTGCGGATGTGAGTTGAACAAACTTCATTAAGTTTCACCAATTATGATCAATTTATGAACATAACTGAGATCAGATACTTCGATTTGTGTGAAATGAGTTAAGTAGTTTTATTGTTCAGATGCTTTGGTTGTCAAGTTATAGAAGGATATGGAATGACCGAAACTTCTTGTCTTATAAGTAACATGGATCAGAGTGATATCTTATCTGGTCATGTGGGCTCTCCTAATCCTGCATGTGGTCAGTACGACTCCAAGCAAGTACTTTTTTCCATTTGTCTTGTGACTGGACAAGGACTAATTATGTTTTTATGTTTTAGAAATAAAGCTTGTTGATGTCCCTGAAATGAACTATACATCTGAAGATCAGCCATATCCCCGTGGTGAGATTTGTGTAAGAGGCCCCATAGTGTTCCAGGGATACTACAAGGATGAAGTACAGACGTAAGGGCATTTCTTTAACTTACTCACCCTTTTGTAGTTTGCATAAAAGCAGGGAACCGTCCAAGTTAAATTTTGAAATTATCCAATTACATTGTTCAGGCGAGAAATGATTGACAAAGATGGATGGCTTCACACCGGAGATATTGGAGCATGGCTACCTGGGGGGCGCTTAAAGATAATTGATAGGTAAGAGGATAGCTAATAGTACTTGCCTTTCATAGAGGGATTATGAAGTAGTAGTAGTTTTTCTTCCTTTTTGTTGCAATCTTGTGTATGTTCCTTGAATATGGAGCATTAAATAAGATTGCTTCCTTGTAACTATAATCCATTTTACTGAAGTTGCACGGTATACGGAGATCATTGGCTACTTGTAGAAAGTCTTATCTTTTGCTATTCGTTTGCAGGAAGAAGAATATTTTTAAGTTGGCACAGGGAGAATATGTAGCTCCAGAAAAAATTGAGAATGTTTATGCAAATAGCAAGTATGTTGCACAGTGCTTTATACATGGTAAGATATGGTGTCGCAGAAAATCCTTCTCCCCACACCCACCCCTCCCTCATGTACGACGCCTTTAAAAGACCTACTGTACTGTTGTCTTCTTTGTCAGGTGACAGCCTGAATTCCTCTCTGGTAGCCATAGTCTGCGTGGACCCAGACATGTTGAAAACATGGGCTATAAATGAAGGCATCAAGGTGACACCCTGAATTCTTCTTACATCTTCAACCTGCTCTCATGAAAAAATGCAAGGATTTTACACTATTTGGTTATGTTGTATCAGTTGTCATAAAGGAAAAGAGATGATAAATATCAGAACAATATTCATCATAACATAAGGTGGCTGAAAAATATAAGGGAACCAAAAAGATCATTTTCCTTATGATCATAATTGCATCCCTTTTATTTTGGCTCTAGTTTCTTTTCTTTCCGCAATCGTACATGTCATTTGAAATGTAACAAATATGCTTTCACTTGTGTAGCATAGGTAGTCAGGACATAATCTGGAATCTGAAAATTCAATGTATTATCTGGCTGATACTTTCCTTATGAAATGTTCCTATGGTTATATAGAGTACCAAACTTCATTAATGAAAATTGTGAAGTTCTCATTAGACTTGTATGAAGCATTGTAGAGTAAGAAGTAGAGAGAGAGCTTTTCTTTCAAAATGTGAAGAGAATTATAAGTATTTGTTAGTATTGTACGTGATTATATTTATCTTGGTGAGAGCAGAATAAAGACGTGAAACAGCTCTGCACTGATCCAAGAGCGAAAGCTGCAATATTGAAAGACATGGATACTGTTGGAAAGGAAGCACAGGTAATTTGAATTCCCCTGCAATGACCTTCTGTTTTCAACATGTTTCTCATGGCAAACACTTTGCAGTTGAGAGGTTTCGAATTTGCAAAAGCTATCACTTTGGTGCTTGAGCCTTTTACAATGGAGAATGATCTGCTTACTCCGACTTACAAGGTAATTGTTGTTCCGCAATTATTAGACAACTAGAGAAAGTACTCTCCATTGCTCAAATCCTTTTCTTGTCCTTGTTTCAGATAAAAAGGCCACAAGCAAGAATATACTTTGCTAAAGAAATAGCAAACATGTATGCAGAACTCTCAGAATCCAATTCCTCTCCAAATAAAATCTTGTGAAAGGCAAAAATAGTATATTGTGGTCTTATGCTGTTGAAATATTGTCCATCCATCTCACAATGAACTTATATAGTTAAGTAGTTAATATTGACAACAAGTGTAAAACATATTCTTCTGTAGAACCAAAAATACATTTTGAAAAGCTTTCAATTATATATATTTTGTTCGAGCTGAAAATAATAGATTTTATCGTTCGTACCAATTTGTGTACACCCCACCCTCAGCATGCCATTCATTATGTTGTTCTCCTTTTACTATCTTTACTGTTATTAATAATTTGCAGAAGATCTTCCTACATATAACACCCTGTATGTATAGTTGTTATCCAATATTTCATAACATATCATGTTGTACTGTATTATGCTCTGTTATTTGCGAATATAATGTTTGATGTGAATTAATAACATATTTAATTTTGGTTATATTTGTCGAATAAATTTACTAAAATCCTTTAACTGTTCTAAATATTGAATTTTATCAACAGCTAGAACCAACAAGCAAATTCATTTATCATAATCTCTTAACAAAAATATTATGTATTTTTACTAATCTGTTACATTTTCAAGTCTCTTATTTCCCATGTATAGCAATGTAAAATTTTAGAAAGAAAAATGAAAGCAATTTTTTTTTACCATGTGGTACTGCTAAATTCTGTTATAACATAAAAATACAAAAAATATACACAAAAAATTCCTTTTTTAAGCCCATTGATTCTTCTTTATATACAACATTTCTTGTTTTAGCCCACTGATTCTTCTATTTACACAAAAACTCTTCCGTTTTGCCTACTGATTCTTCTGTACACACAAAAATACAAAAAAAGAATCATGTTTTTTCCCATTGATTCTTTTATATACACAAAGAAAAAAAAAATTCCTTTCATTTTTCAGATAATGCCGAAGAAAGACTGTTATAGAGGTGTGAGGAAGATGTCATGGGAAAAGTGCACGGCAGAGATCAGAGATCCCAAACGGAGGATAAGCCGTTAGCTTGGAACTTTCAAAACACCGGAGAAAGCTGCAAGGGCTTATGATGCGGCAACGAGGTTGTTTCTAGGCTAGAAGGCGTCACTAATTTTTTCTGAGGATAACCCTCCAAAACACCAAAGATTATCTCAGGTTTGGGAGGATAGGATTGGAATAGTTATTATTATCCAATCCTTTTTGAGAAAGTTGTTGATGTTTTGGAGGTTATCCTCGGGAAATTAGTGACGGTCAAACAACCCCGCCGCCACATCATAGGCCTTAACAGCTTTATCTGGCATATTGACAGTCCCAAGCCAGGGGTTTCTCCTCTGGCTGGAATCTCTGATCTCAACCGCGTACTTTTTTCATAACGTCTTCCTCACACCCTATAATGTACCTCATCTCAAGAAAATCACTCCCTTTCTCTTGCATCATATGGAAAAAAGGAAATAATTTTTTTAAATATATTTTTTTGTATATAAAAGAATAAGTGAGTAAAAACAGAAGGAGAGTGGTTTATATAGCTGCCTCTCAAGGGAAATTTATGTGGTCCACTTAATTACATGAAAATATAGTAGATTCTTTTAAATCTGAAAAATGACTTACATTCCAACTTCAATATTTATTAGATTAGATATACGTATTAAAGAAAGATTTTTTTATTTATGTTAAAAAATCTGAATAATAATGCAAAATAGATAATATAAGATTTAATTATTTATAAATATATGAAAATTTCTCTTTATGAATATATGAAGATTTGACGGAATGTTCAAGATTTCTCTTTAAGGGTTTAAGATAGAGTTGCCTCCAAGAATCCTAACTAGAATTCAATACATCTTGTAGAGTCCCAACTAGAATTGGACACGTCTTGCAGAGTTATATAAATTTTCAATGTCTACAAATGTACCCGACTTTAAAGCTTGTCGGGAGTGTAGACTTGATGAAACTCAAAGACGAGACTTGAAGTACTGATCATTCTTCCACCTTTGCGATTTTGTGGCTTCAGATTCAAAGATTTGATTTGTATTGAGAGAGGAGATGAAAGACAAATTTGGTCTCATTGGGCGTGCCAGTAAACAATAAAATTTCCGTCTACTGATTCATCTCGTCTTTTCAAATATAAATTCAACGACTCTTGTAGAGAAATCTGTGGCGTTTGATCCACAAGCTTTCTCTGGCTTCTTGACAGAATTTTGGTGTGATTTTTGAATTATGAGGACCCCTATTTATAGTTATAGAACAGAAAAGTTATGATGAGAACATGCTTTCCTTCGGCCAATCAAATTTGAGTGATGACATAGCGAAGGAGTAGTGATAAGAATAAGTTTCTTTCGGTCAATTAAATTTAAGTGACATGACGATATTTGATTGGTAGAAACATACAACTTATACATGTGACACATTTTTATTGACCTTTGATTGAGATAGGAATG
This sequence comes from Solanum acaule, assembly GCA_036250505.1. NCBI lineage: Eukaryota > Viridiplantae > Streptophyta > Magnoliopsida > Solanales > Solanaceae > Solanum > Solanum acaule. Next base: position 3,248 of record JAJOOR010022957.1, on the reverse strand, counting down.
TCATGTTATTTTGACACATAACCTTTGATCAAATAAATTTTAAAGGATTACAACAACAAACTTTAAATTACAATTAAAATAACTAGTATTATATTTACACTTGTGTAGTGTATTGAAGTTGCACATTGATGTCATTCCTTATGTAACAGTAACATGCATTTGTAGTTGAATTTAGGTGGCAAAACAATACAATCACAGTGACGTCGTTTCAACTGATGGATTCCGAAGCTGAACGTCGTTTTCGAACTATTCGCAACCACCTCACTTCCACAGCCGCCGCCGTCGATCAAGAGCAGCCGTCACTTATCCGCCGTAGAAATGCCGCCGGCGAGTTCTTCTCCGGTATTCTTGCTCACCCACTTTTTTTAAATGAGAATGCAGTTGTATATACATTCTTTGAAAATTCAATTTCTTAAGTAGCATTCAACTGAAAAAAGAAGAAAAAGAAGAAGATATATAGTTCTTCAGGTGCACCTCTTTTCTCTTATGTAACTAAACTGACTATAAATGGGGGAAAATAAAACAAGCTAAATCTCCGTATATGGTGTAAGATCAAATTAATCATTAAAAGACTTGGATATAACAAAAGAAAAATGCAATCTTTAGTTGAGATTGACACACACATACTCTTCAAATACATGTTTAGCATGAGTTGTATCCGCGTTTAAATCTGAGATCAACTTTCACTTCCACTGATTACCAAGGTCTCTTCGAATAGCTCAACAAAATGGGGAAGGAAGGTTGATTTGTAGTTGTAGAGAGGGCCTAACATCAATAGGCCAATTGTGTATTGTATTGAGTCTCAAATCATCCACAAACATAATCAGGATTTAGGCAGTTTACAATGTGCCAATCTTTTTAGGCTGATCTACATGAAGTCCGAATTCAACGTATGTAGGTTCGATTTGTTCTACAGCTGTGTAGATTTGGGGGGTGAACATGGATGATCAGAAGATACACATTTCCAACCAATGTACTTGATCATTATCAGGGCTGAATCGAAGTGTCTGTGAATGGAGGAGATAATGAGTAGCACTATGAGTCTTGAAGAAAATGATCCTTTGCATGTTTGCTACCTGAGATAGAGACTCAAAAACAAACCAAGATTCACCAAAAGCTTTATGTATTCTTTGTAGTGCCAACTATGAAGAGTTCCCTTTCTCCTAATAATTGTTGTTTGGTTTGTCATTTAGGACATGAGGCAAGCTGACCTATAGAACCATGCCTGGCATCTACCTAGCTTGTATTTGATTAAATTCTCCTCTTTTGTCAACTAGGCAGCGTTGAAAAAGGAGATACTGCTATATCTGGATAATTCCAACTGTTATCCCAGATATCTTGGTACCTAGTCTTGCTTCTCCAACTCCCTAGGGAAAGCTAAAGAGCTTCCCCGTCCCCAAGCCGAACAAAACTAAATAGATAGCAAATGGTCCTTCAAAAGTAGTTTACATCTTACTTTGCTTCCTTATATCATACTGGATCCACACCAGGTATAAATTTGGAGAACATCTGCATGCAGCCTGATAACGTAAGTTGAATGTCCAGCTATTCATTGGACTTACTGATTTTGTATTACACTATTCCTCTACATGTTGGTCTGACCTCCATTTTACTCATTGCTAGCATGTTTGTTTCAGCTTATTACTTGGTGATCAGACTACCCTATTTTCTGTTTCTCTATCTATCTATCTCCCCTCCATTGGTTTCTTTGCTAATTATTGAACTGTCACCAGAGCAAGGATTTAGTAATGCGCTCCCTGAGGAACTGAAGACAGGAAAATGGAATGTGTACAGGTCAGAACAGTTAGTTCAAACTCTTCATGTATTCGACACACTACTGAGCTCTAATTATTTTAAATCCAGATCTGCTCGCTCTCCGGTGAAGCTTATTAGTAAATTTGCAGATCATCCTGAAATTGGTACCTTACATGACAATTTTGTGTGAGCAACCAAACTTGCCTGATTGACTCCCCATTTTCCTTTTAATTTCAAGAAAATTCACCACAATTTGAATTGTTTTTCATCTTTTTTGTTTTGATTTGTTTGTCTGGTTAGGCGATCGGTTGAGGCATTTCCAGACTGCAATTACTTAGGATCACGAGTTCAAGAAGATGGAACAGTAGGAGAGTATGTTAGCCACTGGAAGCCTGTAATTGAGCTTATGATTTATCTTCAAGGCATGCTCATCCAATGTAACATACTCTACAGGTACAAATGGATGACATACAAGGAGGCAGATACTGCACGGTCAGCAATAGGTTCTGCACTAGTTTGTCATCAGATACCAAAGGCAACTTACTTTATCAACTTCTTAAGCCAATTTGGAATGCTTTCTGTTCTCTTTCTAAATTTACTTGTTCTCATTTTTAGGAAAAACTAAAGGAAGTGAATATTTTCTGTTTATATACTGATCATTCGCTTCTTGACAGGGATCTTGTGTTGGTTTATATTTTATCAACCGGCCAGAATGGCTGATAGTCGACCATGCCTGCTCTGCGTATTCATTTATTTCTGTTCCTTTATACGATACTCTTGGTTGGTTTTCAGACATTATCAAAAAAAAAATTCATTTAATATCTTACCAATGTTGCTAAAACTCCTAAGCCATAAAATTTGTAGGTCCAGAAGCTGTAAAATATATTGCAAACCATGCAGCAATTGAAGCTATATTTTGTGTGCCAGAAACATTAAATCATGTGAGTTTTCTTGCAAGTTCTGTTGAGGTGACATGGAAGTGGAAGAATCAAGCAGTTACCGATATAGGCTTTAGACCATTTTTGAGGTTAACTGTTCATTTGCAGACAGAATATTGGAACACTGTTTACTTGCTATAATTGTCGCATTTGGATTGAGAATCTGATGTTTTGGATCTACTTTCTACTGGCCATATTTTGTTTATGTTCTTCCTGACCATTGATTTAATAAAAGAGCCTAACTTTCCACCTCATAGGTGGATTATATATTTTAAAAAACTTAAAAAACATCAACATCCTGGAATTTGGCAAACTTTAAATGCAGGGAAATAGAAAGAGATGTACGTGATAGACCTTTCTCTTCTCTACACTGCTTTCCTTAAGGCTACTGTTGAGGTTTTTATTTATGGTATTACTCTTCAAATTGCAGTTGCTTAGCTTCGTATCGGAGATTCCTTCGCTGCATTTAATTGTGGTATGCAACGCTGTCCCTTTATGGTGATTGAAGTGGTGCATAACTATGATGTTGCCGATCTGCAATTCATCTGTCCTCAT
>JAJOOR010022956.1:0-21652 GCA_036250505.1 Solanum acaule | reverse complement strand
TCTAATTTTTTCAATCTATGAATGAAATTCTCATAGATGCTGAAAATTGTCATTAAACATAGATGCTGAAAATTGTCAAAACAAACAGACCTCTTAACACTTGTAGATGCTGAAAATTGTCATTAAACCTAGAGTCTATGAGCGAAATTCTCAAATGTATTCAAAGGATCTGACTTTTCTATTCAATTTTACACCATTACCAGATTTGAAAAGGAAATCTACACAAAATATTGACTGCTAAAACAATAACCAAAATTTAATGAGAAAACACTCCAAAAATCAAATTGAATTTTGACACAACCATAAATAAGGAAAAACGATGTCATATCAAGTAGAAAGTAAAAATGCAAAAGCAAAAAAATCTTTACCAAGTTACGAATCTTAGAGGACCCCAAGGAAACAACATATGCCGCTTCTCGACGATTTGAAGTCTTCTTAAACAACGTCGACTTGAGATAAGGGGGTTTGAATGACACGCACCACTAGCAGGAAGGGTTTTAGGAAAGAGGAACAATGGATTTGGTAAATTGGATTTGGGAAAATAGGGCTTTTCAGTGGCCCTCACACCTCTAGGGTTTTGGGATAACAGGGAGAAGTAATTTTGGTAAGTGAGAGATATAAAGAAATGGTAGAAAACATTTCCTTTTTAAGTTAAAATTACTACGGTATTTGTTTTCCAAAAATTTAAGCAAAAGTAATGGCGACATGAGTCGCCCCAATATATTTATTGTAGCAATTATTTATCGGTCGCCACAAATGTCGCTTCAACCCAATTTTTATTTTTGAAAAATAAATATTTAAAATATAATTAGTGGCGATCTCACCAAAATTGCTGCTAAATATCTTACTTTCTGTAACAACAATAAGGGTCGCCACTAAAGTTTCCACTTGTTGTGGCAACATTTATGAGTCGCCACTAAACACTAATAGATTGTGGCAATTAAAGTGGTCGCCACTGAAGGTCGTCACAATAAATCTAATTTCTTGTAGTGAAAAATATACAATTAACGCAAGGATCAACAATCAAAGATCTAATTATCCGGATTATAACAAACCCAATAACTCTAGACCAAACCCAAGATCCTAATACCCAATTTAGGAATTTTTCCACCATTAGTTTCAGATCAAAACCCTTCCCTCATAATAATTAACTACGAATTTAGATTCTATGGATTGAAAAACGGATTCAGGGAGTGAAAACCTTACCTTTAGCCTCAAGAATGGTGGAAAATTGTCAAGAATACCCCTGGAGTCGTTCCTTAGCTCTCAAAGTCGAAAAGTGCACAATAAAACATTTTTGGGGTTTTATTTCCGACTTAAGTCGCGTATGTCCCGCTATGGCGGGACCCATCCCACTACAGTGGCATCAATCCCGCTACGGCGACATGCACGAAGAGAGAATGCTCAAATTTGAAATCCAAACCCCCATTTCGCAACACCCCTTCAACCCTTGACATTCAAAAACCACCCGTTCACTCTAAGATCATTTTTGGGAGTTCTACTCGCCTGAATTCAATTCCGTAAAGTCGTACGGGTTCCTTAACATCTTAGCTATCTATTCATGTAATCAAAATCATAATTAAATCACCCAGTTGTTACTATATTTCCCAAGACTTTACTGACTTCGATTTCGTCCAAATCTGGACAAGGTTGGGAAATTCCAAGTTACTACAAAAAAGTTTTCCGACCTAAATTTTTTCCCTGTTGGCTTTTCTATAACGAAGGGAACATTGTCAAGACCCAGACCGTCGTGAGTGACACCCACACTAACCCTCCGGTGGGATAAGCAAAACTACAGCCCAACTAATCAACTTAACCAAAGTAATACACCTTTAAAGCTACAGAAGCAGGTTTAATGACAATAAAAATGGAGTCCCTATAAACTCCAAATGGTTTAAATAACTAACTAACCCACTAATGCGGAAATTCAACCCCTAGGTCATTGTACTAAAACTCTACTAACGACAAGTCTAAGAACAAGGGGTACAACCCCGAAACTAAACAAGTCCTTCACAAATAGTCTATGTCCGAAAATAGAGGACTTAAACAAGGAAAATCCATGGCAGCCTGAAAGAACTGGCTTACTCTTTAATCCAGTCACGCTCAATAGTCACCTAGCTGAGGTCTATCAAAAGCCGCCTGAAGATGCCCTGTACTCAACAAAGAAAGAGCAAGTGCAGCATCAGTACACAACCACAATAGACTGGTAGGATCACGCGGCTATCCTATTAAGTGCAACATACATAAGTCAATACAACAATATAATCACACGCATATATCGAAAATATACAATATTATCAACATTTATGAACAACGAGCAACTTCACATTTCTCAAGACACACAATTATGACAAGTAATTGGTCCTCTCATGGAACCCATACCCAAACTGTTAGCATACCTGAACGTGGTACTGGATCCAATGTTTTATGTCAAAACGTGGCAATTGATCCATATATTTATGCCGGAACATGGCAATCGATCCCAGTTAGTGTGTCGGATCGTGACACCCGCCCATTCAACAAGCCACAATCACAATCACAATGTATATTCTCAGAATCATACAACAAGAGGTGATTCATGGCATACAATTATTCAATCAACATTATTTACGAGTAGTGTGATCAATAACACAACACTCGCATACATACATACATCATAATGTAGTAATTGCAAACATATATCACACCAACATGAAATCATAGCCATCACTTAACTCGAATCCAGGCTTGAATCCCCTAAGGCACTTGAATCTTCCTTTCTGGATTCTTCTCGCTTGTTCGTGGTTTAAAAATATACTATTAACACAAGGATCAACAATCAAATGTCTAATTATTAGGATTATAACAAACCCAATAACCCTAGACCAAATCCAAAATCCTAATACCAAATTTAGGGATTTTTCCACCATTAGTTTCAGATCAAAACCCTTCCCTAATATTAATTACCTACTAATTTACATTCTACGGATCGAAAAATGGATATGGGGAGTGAAAGCTTTACCTTTAGCCTCAAGAATGGTGAAAAACTGTCAGGAAAACCCCTGGGGTCGTTCCTTAGCTCTCAAAGTTGAAAAGTGCAGACTAAAATATTTTTGGGGTTTTATTTCCGACTTAAGTCTCATTTGTCCCACTACAGCGGTAGCAATCTAGCTACGTCGGCATGCACGGAGAAAGAATGCTGGAATTTGAATTTGAAGCCTCCATTTCACAACACACCTTCAAACCTTGACATTCAAAAACCAGCCTTTCACGCTAAGATCATTTTCCAGAGTCTACTCACCCGAATTCAATTTCGTAAAGTCGTATGGGTTTCTTAACGTCTTATCTATCTATTCATGTAATCAAAATCATAATTAAATCACCCAATTGTTACCAGATTTCCCTAGACTTTACTGACTCCAATTTCGGCCAAATCTGGACTAGGTTGGGAAATTTCAAGTTACTACGAAAAAGTTTTCCGACCCAAAAAATTTCCCCGTTGGCTTTTCTATAACGACGAGAACAGGTCGTTACAACTCAATTAAGCATTGTCTTAATTGTTCACTCTCCCCTTACCATTTTCACACAACGAACTACAAGAAATATTCAGGAATGTTGTCCCGCACTCTGTAGCAACATCTTTGGCCAAACAGTGGTTTCCCTGTGCCTAAAGGATCAAACATATAAAATCATCTCTTATAAATAACATTCAATATTACAACATATGGCGTGACTATTTGTTATGAGAAAAAACTAATGGAAGTATGAAGTGTGTGGAATTTCCCTCAAATAAAAACATTTTCTCAGGAAGTTATATGAAATGTTTCAACTATTATTCTCACCATGTTCTTTATTTATCACATAATATTTTGGGATATTAAAATAAAGTAAAAAAGGTAAATTATAGTTAGTATAGTCATAATCCTTTACCCCCTTGCCAAAAATAATTCAGAATAGTTTCCCTTATCCCAAAGATACTTTCCCTTTTTTGTACTTGATTGTAATAAATACAAAGTAGCTTTTACGTGGCATACAAAAGAGAACTTTTTATATAAAATATATTGACTGGAGAAAAACCTTAATCATAGTATGATAATTTTATGATGTAAATATAGATTGATTGAAGTTATATGCACTGATCGACGATATAAAATTATCTAAACAATCAGATTATTTAAAAGATAATTACATATAAATTTATTGGTTAGTAACATAAACTAAAGGGCAAGTAATCCTATAAAAAAATAAGAATCGATTACTATAACTAATCTTACATATAAGGAAAAGTGAAAATGATGCGCTTTCCTATTTATCTTTTACATTGCATAAAAAGAGATTTTTTCCTCCTTATATATATATACACTATTGTTCTTGAATTTCTCAAATTAAGAGAAAAAAATTAGCAATGGATATAATCACAAAATGTTTAGTGAGAAAGGTAAAAGCATAAAATTGAATATTTTTTGGTGTTGAGATCACTACAACTACAACTTTCTACAATAATGTCAAAAAAAGATTTTATGGGTAGAAAAATCAAGAAAGGAAATCCTTGGATAGAGGATGAACATAGAACATTCTTGAAAGGACTGGATTTTCATGGAAAAGGCAACTCGTAAGATTACGAAGGATTTCTTGCCTAGTAGAACATCAATACAAGTTGCCAGTCATGCTCAGAAGTACTTCGTGAGATTATTGGATGCTAAATACAATTCAAATGAGAGAAAAATGGGTAAAATATCAATATGAAGATTGAAAACACTTGATTTCTTGTGATATTTTCTCTAATTTGAGTAGGAATGAGTATCCAATAATCTGACAAAGCTATTCTGGACATGACTAACAATATGTATTGATGTTCCACTAGGTGAGAAATCCTAGTAATAATAATAATTGTTACTAGCTAAAATAGGCAAGGTTCAGTTTGGAAATTAACAAACAAGACTAGAAACTTCATGTAACATGTATTGGGGGTATAATTTTTAGGTCGATTTATAAGAATTTGAGGACGAAATTGGGCAAGAAAAGGGTTGTAAAGATAGTAAGATATTAATTACTATTTAATTTTTGAATCATGGTCAAATAATAATAAAGTAAATATAGAAAGATATTAATTATTAATAGATTTTTTACTCATGGTCAAATGAAAATACAGTAAATATAGAAATATATAAATTATTATTTGATTTTTGAATCATAGTCAAATGAAAATAAAAAAAAATAAAAAAATATTAATTATTATCCAATTTTTGACTCATGGTCAAAGGAAAATAAACTACAGATAGAAAGATATTAACTATTATTCGATTTATGACTCATGGTCAAATGAAAACAAATTAAATATAAAAAGGTATTAATTGCTATTCAATTTTTGACTCATGGTCAAATGAACTTGAAGCAATTTACTTGTGCATTCTTATCTAATTATAAGTTTATTTATTGCATGTTTATTCAATTGCATGCTTATTAATTGGATTGAAAGTTTATTCATTGAAATGTGTAAATGATATTCATAATACAGTATATTTATAGCACTCAACATGTGATGTTCATTTAATAGATAATGTGTTTTAATAAAAAATCTACTAGAAAAAGAACAGTGAGAAAAGATATTAGTAAAGAAAAAAATGAGTACACATAATAATAAGCATTTGCTAGTTGCCTCTTTAAAAATCATATTAGAAAATCAAGGGGGATAAAACTCTAATTAACAAAAAAGAGCATAGTGCGTAGACAAAGGCATAGTTGCTTACCCTTCGTGATTGTTGGTCTAGTTGCGTTCGCAAGGGTCTAATCTCTCAACCCTTTGCGATCGCGAGCCTTTTGGCCGCGGTCGAGGCGCCCTGATTAGCTTGCCTTCGTGTTCTCGGCTCCTCACCGGATTCACGAAGGGTATTTTCCTGGATCTCTGCGATCATGATGAATAAATTCCTCTGATCTTTTAAATTAAGACCAGACCCTGATCAACCACTATTCAAACTCTTTTTTTGGCGATTGTGGGAGAAATAAAATTCAAAAATGGGTGATACAAAGCTTGGTGTGTTCGGGGAGCTCAGGGATACGTGTCAAAGTATTCATGGAGCAACACAGATCATTGGTTTATAATAAACTCTGCCCCAAAGAGGCTGTATTTCCTCTTTTTCTTGTTCCTTAAATGGTCATTTTGTGCATGTGTTTGTTGTGGGTTGTTTCAAGCCATGAATTGTGATTTATTTTGGGACAGAAGTTTGGGGAGGTATTGAGGACATTTTGATGGAGTCGATTTAGGAATTTATGGTGCGGGTCCCACATTTCCATTTTGACTCTAATTTTGGTTTGTCTTGAATTTAGTGTCTAAATGACCATATTAACATTGTAATTCTATAGTTGATAGAATGGTGTAGCTCCAGATACATTGATGTAGCATATTTGGATTCGAAAGAATGAGCCTTAGTTGTCACGACCCAAACCATCGTGATTGACACCCACACTAACCCTTCGGTGGGAGAACCACTACTACAACCCAAATCAAGCAATTAACTAACCCTAAAACTAAAGCATTTAAGGATACGAAAGCGAGAAATAATATCTAAAACTGAAGTTTCCATAAACTTCCAAAAGATCTAATAACTAAACAATGCGGAAGAAATACCTAGAACCTGAAAGTCAATGTACCAAAACATCTAAGTTTCAACAAGTCTAAACAAGAAGGGATACAACCCCAAACTCATGAACTAATACTAACTAGAACAATTCTAAGTCTGAAATGGTGGACATAGATGAAAGAGAACTCATGGCAGCCCGGATGAATTGGCTCACCATTGAATTCGAACGATCACTGATCTTCTAAGCAATGTTTGTCAGTAGCCACTTGAAGATGCCCTGTACTCAACAAAGAAAGAGCAAGTACAGTATCAGTACACAACCACAGTGTACTGGTAGGATCACGCGACTATCCCACTATGTGTAACATACATAAGTCAATATAACAATATAATCACATGCATATATCGAACATATACAATATCATCAACATTTATGAACAATGAACAACTTCACATTTCTCAAGATACAATTACGACAAGTCATTGGTCCTCTCATGGAACCCAAACCCAAATAGTTAGCATACCGAAACGTGGTACCCGATCCAATGATTATGCCGAAACATGGAAACCGATCCCATAATTATGCCGGAATGTGGCAACAGATCCAACTTAGTTATGCCGGAACGTGGCAACCGATCCATTCAATACACCACAATCACAATCACAATCATAAGTATACTCTCAAGTTCATACAATTTAGTCATGATTAATGTCATTCATCATCCCTCTATCTCATTTACAATAAGTGTGATCAATATGCAATATTCACATACATACATGTATCATAATGAAGCAAGAACAAACATACATCACACAATCATAGAATCACAACCATCACCTACCTCGAAACAAGCTTGAAACCCTAAGAAACTTGATCCTTGCCTTTCCGGATTCGTTTCGCCTGTTTTTGGTCTACAAACAATCATAATAACATGGGAATCAATAAACAATCTCTAATTACCCGGATTACTAACAATTCTATGAACCCTAGATCATACCCATGATCCCAAGCACCCAAAATAGGGCTTTTTCCACCATGGTTTCCAATTTAAAGCCCTCCCCCTCGATAATTACCCATTCTATTACGTTCTACGGATCAAAAAATGGATTCGAGGAGTGAAAAACTTACCTTTAGCCTTAAGAATGGTGGAAAACTGTCAAGAGTCGCCTGATGTTCGTTCCTTAGCCCTAAAAATCGAAAGGTGCAGAATAAAGACATTTTGGGGTTTATATACGACCTTAAGTCGCGTCGAACCCGCCACAGCGGCCCTCACCCCGCTGCAGTTGCCCCATCCTTGTGGCAAAAATCCTACCCCAGCGGCTTGCACAAAACCAGTGAGCTATTTTAATAATTCCAAGACCCCCCATCTCACAACACACCTTTAACCAATGACGCTAAAAAAATACCACTCACGCTAAGATCGATTTCGGGAGTTCTACTCATCCGAATTCAATTTCGTAAAGTCGTACGGTTTCCTTAACGACATATCTGATTATTCCTCAGCTAGAGCATAGACAGGAGCTACGGGCATGATGTCGTTGAATCTAGTACTAACCATCTACAGACAGAAGGCTGAATGAGGCTAGATACCAATTTGAAGCGCCAGATAACAATTGGACTCAAGCCATAGCACGAAAGGAGACAAGAGAAAATAAAGAGATTTCCTAAAGTCCTATAGCCTCTCGAGGAAAAGGAAAGGCATCCCCGTACCATTCCATAAGACTCTACTAGACTTATTTTGGTACATCGAGATCAACAAACCTAGGCTCTGATACCAACTTTGTCATGACCCAGACCATCGTGATTGGCACCCACACTAACTCTCCGGTGGGAGAACCACTACTACAACCCAAACCAAGCAACTAACACAAAAACTAAAGCATTTAAGAATACGGAAGTAGGAAATAATATCTAAAACTGAAGTTCCCATAAACTTCCAAAAGATCTAACAACTAAACAATGTGATAGAAATACCTAGAACCTGAAAGTCAATGTACCAAAACATCTAAGTTTCAACAAGTCTAAACAAGAAGGGATACAACCCCAAACTAATGAACTAATACTAACTAGAACAAGACTATGTCCGAAATGGCAGATATAGACGAAAGAGAACTCATGGCATCCCAAAAGAATTGGCTCACCATTGAATTCGAACGATCACTGATCTTCTAAGCAAGGTCTGTCACTAGCCGCTTGAAGATTCCCTGTACTCAACAAAGAAAGAGCAAGTGTAGTATCAGTACACAACCACAGTGTGGTGGTAGGATCACGCGGCTATCCCATTAAGTGTAACATACATAAGTTAATACAACAATAAAATCACATGCATATATCGAACATATACAATATCATCAACATTTATGAACAACGAACAACTTCACATTTCTCAAGATACACAATTACAACAAGTCATTGGTCCTTTCTTAGAACCAAAACCTAAACAGTTAGCATAACGAAATGTGGTACCTGATCCGATGATTATGCCAGAACGTGGCAACCGATCCTATAATTATGTCAGAACATGGCAACCTATCCAAGTTAGTTATGGCAGAATGTGGCAACTGATCCATTCAACACACCACAATCACAATCACAAGTATACTCTCAAGTTCATACAATTTAGTCATGATTCATGGCATTCATCATCCCTCTATCTCATTTACAACAAGTACGATCAATAATGCAATATTCACATAAATACATGTATCATAATGAAGCAAGAACAAACATAGATCATACAATCATAGAATCACAACCATCACCTACCTCGAAGCAAGCTTGAAACCCTAAGAAACTTGATCCTTCCCTATCCGGATTCGTTCCGCTTGTTCTTGGTCTACAAACAATCATAATAACACGAGAATCAATAAACAATCACTATTTACCCGGATTACTAACAATTTTATGAACCCTAGATCATACCTATGATCCCAAGCACCTAAAATAGGGCTTTTTCCACCATGGTTTCTAATTCAAAACCCTCCCTCCTCGATAATTACCAATTCTATTATGTTCTACGTATCGAAAAATGGATTCGGGGAGTGAAAATCTTACCTTTTGCCTCAAGAATGGAGGAAAACTTTCAAGAGTCGCCTGGGGTTAGTTCATTAGCTCTAAATATCGAAAAGTGCAGAATAAATACGTTCTGGGGTTTATTTACGACCTTAAGTCGCGTCGAATCTGTCACAGTGGCCCTCACCCCGCTGCAGCAGCCCCACCCTGCGGTGAAAATCCCGGCCCAGCAGCTTGTATGGAACGAGTGATCTATTTTAATAATTTGAAGACCCCCATCTCACAACACACCTTTAACCAATGACGCTTAGAAAATATCGCTCACGCTAAGATTGATTCCAGGAGTTCTACTCACCTGAATTCAACTCCGTAAAGTCGTATGGATTCCTTAACGACTTATCTAACTACTCCTGTAATCAAAATCATAAATAATTCACCTAATTTTTACCAGATGTCCCTACACCTTAATGACTCCAATTTCGTCCAAATTTGAACTAGGTTGGGAAATTTGAAGTTACTACGAAAAAGTTTTTCGACCCAGATGTTTTCCCCGTTGGCTTTTCTATAACGACGAAACCCGGTCGTTACACTAGTTTAGGCAATGACTCAGCTTTGATGATCTTTTATCCATCTCTCCCTCTTTTTACAACCTAGTGGTATACTATGAAAAATCGGGCTTCGATTGGCGACTTGGAACTAGAGTTGGTTCAAGCTTGGAGAATTGTACTGATAATTTGAGAGTGGACGTCATTCCATAGTGGTTCTATGATGATGATTTTACATGGGATCCTTCAACAACTCTTATAGTTGCAGATTTAATGATTGGTCATGCTACTCATTATCCTCTACAAAGTTGATTTTCTTATCTCATGTAATCAGATTAGCAAACAAGAAATAATAAAAGATGAAAAGAAAAAGAAAAGAACTATCCAAGTCCACAGAACCCACTGTGTGTCCATGAGAAATTTAATCCCCTCAAATGCCTGAGGTTGTAGATTAATTCCTCCAAAGATAAAAACAGATTAACCATTAAGGAAGTAGCAGTACCTCAAACTTTGATAATTTCAACGAACTCAAAAATATAGCAACGAAACACACAGACACGGTCAATCGATTTTATCTTGTAAGAAACGTATGAAGAAAAAGGAAAGAATTCAATGCAGAAAAATTAGAGAAAGTCTCTCTATTTATAGCCAATAAAGGGTAAAGGTCACAACTCTTTGGAAAAGGCATAACCTTTCAAACGGTCACAACCCTCTAGAAAAGACACAACATTTCATAAAGGTCACAACCCTTCGGCAAAGTCACAACCCTTCAGGAGAGTCACAACTCTTCATTTCCTATTCACACATTTAAAACTCAACAATCTCCTACATGAATAGAGAATGACTATTGTTAAACATATGCATGGAAAACTGTGTGATTCGTAAGTAAGGATTGATTCAACTTGGATAAGTGGATTTCCCTTTGAACTTTACATAATGAGCATATATCGGATATACTCGGTCAATCAGTAAATTTGATATCTTTGAACCATTGAGCTTTGGTGTATACCTAGACAACATAGATCACACAATCAACCCTTGAACTGTTTTTGGTTCTTATTGTTTTGTTTGTTTCAGCCATGAACATGTCTTGGTTTATAAGTGTGTAGAACTGGCCTTACCGGATTCTCCTTGAAGCGGCTTACACTTCACACTTAGATAGGTGATTTCTAAATGTTTGTCCCGTAGGTACCCCATTTGATATATCCTGTATCAAACTTAGAAACCATTAAAAAGTCCTAATGTTTTTATCCTTGTTACTAACATTGCCTTATCATGAGAATGGATAATAATTTTTTTTTTTTGACAATGTTGAACCGTCATCAATGACTTTGTTTGATTTCCTTGAACCTAGTTCTCCGGATCTCCAGTCTTCTAGGTATAGTTACCGCCACAATGACTTGTCCTCGTCCATAGTCTCATTCCCTTTGATTATCTATCAACTCACTCTCTAGTTTGGCCTTTTGTAATTGGATACGACACATTATCCTTTGACCTTACATAGTCAATTATGATAATTCCACTAGAGATTAGTTCTCTAACGATAATATGTCTACGTAATATATGACGAGACTTTTCGTAATATATCATACTTTATGTCCTACCTATTTCAAATTAACTCTACAATATATGCATACTGAAGGTAAAGGTTTGGGCCAAAAATCTTTAAAGAAATGTTCGAGTCATTCTACTTCTCATCGGCCTTATCTAGAGTGATAAACTCAGATTTCATACTAGAGCGAGTGAAACATTTCTTCTTGGAAGATTTCTAAGAGGCTGCTCATTCACCAAGAGTAAATACATATCCACTCATGGATTTTACTTCATTTGACCTAGTGATTCAATTTGCATCACTCTATTCTTCTAATACTATTGAATATTAGTTATAATGCAAATTATATTTTTTTAAGTATGTTTTAAATACTCTAAAAATATTTTCATTTTCATCCAATAAGTTTGATTGAGATTAATTGTGAATCGACTCAGTTTACTAATAGCACATGCTAGATTTGATAGCGTACACTTTATGATATATATATCATACAGCTTAATACTCTAGCATGATCCAATTGTGAGTCACTTTCGCCTTCATTCTTTTGAAATGCAAAGTTCACATGTATCGGAGTTTTGACGATACTAAAATCCATATACTTGAACTTGTTAAGTACCTTTTCAATCACATCAACAATTTAAATGTCTTTTATATCGAAGTTACTTTCTAGCATATGCTTAGTAGCATTTATGTCAGAAATGTCTCTTTTGATGATCAACATGTCATCAACATAAAAACAAACAATGACCTTGTGATTTGGAGTGTCTCTAATATAAAAACATTTATCACATTTAGTAATCTTGAATTCATTTGGCAACATAGATTGGTCAAACTTCGAATGTCATTATTTGGATATTTGTTTTTAGTCCATAAAGTGACTTAACAAGTTTACACACTTTTTTTTCTTTACCAGGAACCACAAAGTCCTCAGGTTGTTCCATGCAAATTTCGTCCACCAATTCTTCATCTAAGAAAGTTATTTTTTCACATCATTAATTTGAAGGCCATATACCACAACTAGTGCAATTAACGTCTGAATTGATGTACTCCTAGTTAGTGACTATTATTTGTCAAAGTAATCAATGCCTTCTTATTGTCTAAATCCTTTGACAACTAGTCTTGCTCTCTTTTTATCAATAGTTCCATCAAATTTCTTTTCCTTTTGTAGATTCACTGTAAACCCAAAGGTTTATTTCTTGGAGGAAGATCAATCAACTCTCAAGTATGGTTGCTCAAGATTTAATCTATCTTACTATTGACAGCGTCTTTCCTAAAATGATGTGTCCACAGAAGACATAACTTCTTCGAATATAGGGACTCATTTTCAAGAAGAAATGTTACAAAATCAACCTCTAAATCACTTTATTAAGTACATTTTCTATTGGTTTATTTCGAGGTCATTTAGACCCTTTACTTGACTATCCGACGGTTCGGACTTATGAACCATAAATCAACATGCTTTATTATTTGTAGCATATCCAATGAACATACAATCCACAGTCTTAGGTTATATTTTGACCCTTTTGGGAATAGGAACTTGGATTATTTTTTCCTAGACACCCCACACTACGAAATATTTCAAGTTGGATTTCCCTCATCACCATTTCTCATATGGAATAGACTGTATTAAATTGTTAGATCACTATCTTTCAAGAGTTATTGCTTATATATACTTTAAGGGGCAACAAGCAATTTTCTACCATGATACGACAAAGCCGGAACAAACAAAAATTTTTGTTGCTCCCTTTCTTAACGAACAAAACTTTTTGTTTCTCTCTTTCTGAACAGGCATACTTTTCGTTGTTCTCTTTTGCTGTAATGATAGCATCCCGCCACAATTTTTGTGGTAAACTTGAAATTATAAGTATGACATTCAACATTTCCTTCAAAGTTCGATTTTTTCCTATCAACAATTTCATTAGATTGAGGTGAGTATGTGCAGTACTTTGGTGGAAGATTCAATTTTCCAAATATATATTTCTGCAAAAGAAGATTCATATTCTCCACATATACCACTTCTAATCATGATAATCTTTTTATCCAAATGACTTTCAACTTCAGTTTTTTATTGCTTAGATATTTCTATTGCTTCATCCTTACCATTCAGTAAACATACATAACAGTGTCTACTGCAATTGTCAATAAATTTTATGAAACACTTTTTCCCATCACGAGATGGTGTTAACTTCACATCACAAATGTCAGTATGAATCAATTCTAAGGGATTAAAATTCCTTTCAACGAATTTATAAGTATACTTAACATAGATTCAACACATACTTGACATTTTAATTTATTGCACTAGAAGATAGGCAAAACTTCTAAGTTGATCAGTTTTTTCAAGCTTTTGTAATTGACATGTCCCAAGCGTTCATGTCACAAACAGTTTAATTAAAGCAATTAAGAAAAAACAGAAATACTGAATTTGAAAAGGCATTTCGTGAGGAATTTTTTTGCCCAAATATTTTGTTTTTTTTTTACTTTTTATAACTCTGTCAAAAACTGACATTGTTTTAGAGTCAGCACCTTGCCAGATGTCCTTTTCAGAAGGACTTTTCCATAACATTCAATTTATTATAGAATTACCCATGACCATAGTCTCATCGGTCCAATAAGGGCAATATGACCCAAATGTTTATTTTACTAGACAAACATGACATATCACTTTTCACCAATTTTCATGTCTATACAAATAGATTTATTTTAATAGACATATCTTTTAATGAAAAAACAGAATATTTTAAGTGACACTTTTTCATCAAAGAACACAATTCTTTTGAACGAGTAATTTAATTTTGTGGTTTTGTACTAGTCATATCATAAACTAGTAAAGAGAGACTCAATGACCACAGACTCCAAGTATTTTTTGGGTCTAACATAATACATGAATTTCATTAAATTTCATATCTTGCACTTTCAAATTTAAATTAGATAGTAAGTCTAATTTTGTCTTTATCACAAGTAATGAACCCCCCGCATTTTAAATATTTTCTCAAAAAATATTTTTCAAGTATTTGAAATTATTTTTCACATATTTTTTCCAATGCTTTCAAATTATATACCATCAAAATACACATTGGCAACACGAAGCCTTCTTTTGGAGATTTAATCCATAGAAAAACCAATTATAGGCACAAAAATCTCTAATTTTATGTCACTAGTGTATTTTTATCCTTTCTATATCAATTAGACTGACCACATAGTATTAGAATACTAACGATTAAGATTCAATCTTTATATAACTTGTTTCTAGTTTAACGACGATGTTTTTATATTTTTCTAATCGTTAACCGAATGAACCTTGAATTCTGATGAAGATTTTAAATTCTTTGAATCAGTTTCACATTCAGACAGAGTAGTAAACAAAAAAGGTATTAATCTCCAGAAACCTCAAATAGAACACTGTTTCTAGCAAACAATGAATATTTTATGTTTTTCAAATCATTTAGTCTTAATATTTCTGACTAAGATTTTGTACTCTTCAAGTCAGAATATTCATTCAAACAGAGTATTTAACAAATTGGTCAAATTTCTAATTTCTTCAAACCAATGCACAATCTGATTTTTCAGTGAAGTTTTTATATTCTTCAAACTAAAGAAGTAAAAGATCAGAATATTTTAGTCTCCAAAAGTCAGACGTAATCAAATTTCACATGGAATAGAAAACTACAAATGTTTTTTTCCTCCTTTAAACATAATACATATTAGTAATAATATAGATATATTCTGAGATCATCACATAATGACCATGTATCCTAACATTTATGAAATAAATATCATAACTTATAAAGGATAGAAAAAAATTAAGTAAAGGAAATAAAGATAGAACTTGAAGTTTGCTCTCATTGAATCATATTCTCTTTTTCAACAATGATTTCATGCAAGTCACTTTTCTTGCTAATTTTTTTTCCTCTTTTCCAGTTTCCATCATATTTCAACTTTCCTTAGAAGACAATGAATTTCAGCAAGAAACTAAACTCATGTCAAATATTGTTAGGAGACAACATCTTTTCATTTACTTCTTCTCATATGTATATAAAACCCAGACATTATGAAAAATAATTAAAGTGAACATCTTAGCCTTTATGCACAAAATAGCTTTTCTCATTGAAAGAAAACTGAAGGGGTGCAATGCTTGAATGCACTCGGGAAGAAATAGAAATAATCTTACCCATCCTAGGAAAACTTACTACAAAAAATATACTCAAATATATGAAAGTAATACTAATTTATCTCAAATCTCTTTATCATATGATAAAATAATTCTCTTTCTCTTCTTCTCGATGGTAGCCCGGGGGAAGCTAGTCTATCAGAAGGCAGTTCTTGAGCAAGTGAGATTGGTTGAAGTTCAATATGCATCATCAACTGGAGAAGAAAGATAGGGTCTCGGCTCGCGCGCAAAAGGTGGGGCTCATAGTCTTCCAGGCCTGCTCTGGGGGCTTCTAGTACCGATATGAGTAGCGCGCGTGTCCGAATATGTTCTCGCAGTAATTTCCTTAACACAAAAAATACCAACAATAATAAATTTCTTAAGCTTGTTATCTCCTGTATTCAAAATAGCAAACCAGAAATAATAAAAGATGAAAAGAAAAATAAAAGAACTATTCGAGTCCACAGAACCCACTGTGTCCTTAAGAAATCTAATCCCCTCAAGTTCCCAAGATTGTAGATTGATTCCTTCCAAGATAAAATAGATTAACCATTAAAGAAGTAGTGGTACCTATAACTTCGATAATTTCAACAAACTGAAAAAAACTGCAATGAATCACACACGCACACACATGGTCGATCGATTTTATTTTTGTAAGAAATGTATGATGAAAAAGAGAAGAATTCGATGCAAAAAAATGAGAGAAACTCTCTCTATTTATAGCCAACAAAGGGTAAAAGTCACAATTCTTTGGAAAATGCATAACCTTTCAAACGGTCACAACCCTTTAGAAAAGACACAACCTTTCAAAAAGGTGACAACCCTTCGGCAAAGTAAGAACCCTTCAGGAGAATCACAACTCTTCATTTCATATCCACACCTTTAAAACCCAACATATTTATATTAGTCTCAGATTTAAGGTCTGGACATATGATCTAATCCGCATTGAATGATTCAGACTTATTATCCTCTACAATACAAAGTTGATATTTATCAGCTTTCTCTTGGTTACTTGGAGGCTTATCCGTAGTTAGAGATTTGGGCTACGTCTTCTATGATTCTTTTAGGATATCTCTTTGTATTTAGCTAAAAAAATTGTGCTTAAATAGTATATGACAATTTGGAGGCTTATCCACAGTTAGAGGTCTGGGCTAGGTTGAGTTGGAGTGTTAAAGTAAAATTTAGGAGCAAGTTTAAAGGGTCTTCATATGTGTTTGGCCTATAATATAAGTTATAAATTGAAATATAATGACATACAAGTTGTTTTACTGATGATTGAGATGGTTTTTTTGGTGAGGCTGTTGATGAACACTCAACTACACCTCATCCAATACTAGGTGTAGGAGATCGTAATCTAGTATAAAACCCAACAAAGATTTGGGGTCGAACCCATAGGGAGCGGTACAAGTTCGAATTCAGTTATGAAGTTATAAATGTAATCTAATCGGTTGTAGGAGTAAATATTATTGATTTTTTTTAGATAAATCGAAGGGGTTGACAACAAATATCAGATGGGGGGATTGGCTTGTCAATTAGCAACTAAAACAAATACTAAAATAGGGGAATCAACAAGTAGAGAGGAATTCTCGGGATGTGAACGATTATAGGCTAATTTTGTTATATGGGTAATTGAAATTTACTAACAATCGCTAAATCTCAGTAGGTAGGCTAGACTATAGACGCAATAGCTTTCTCTCAAATAACTATTACGATTTAAGCAAGTTCTCTCGAACCTCGACAAACTTAACAATATAAACAACCCAAAACCTTAATTTATCTACTCTCTCGAGCTAGATAGGTAGAATCTAGTTTAGGATTCACTGTTTCGAGCTGAACCCACATCAACCCAATAACTACAATCATTAATTGAAAATCTTGGTTCTAAAACTTTTTTCTCAAGTAAGCCCAGAACACTAAGATAAAATTGCATTTGCAACTACAATTCATAGATTAATACATAACTATCGATTAAACCCACTTCAATTAAGCTTTTAAATCAGTAAATAACAATACCCATAAGCTAATTAAACAAATAATCACATGATGACATCCCAAGAATTGGGTTTTAGCTACACATCATAAAAAGGAAGAAACAATTACCAATTATGTAAGCCATGAACTGGGTAATGGTTTCTAAGTCTCTACAATGCTTCAAATCAAATTAATACAAAAACCCAATTACAATTCCTCAAAATCAAGTCATAAAAGCTTTAAGTTCTGCAATTGAAAAATATAGGAGATTGGATTTAGATTCTACAATGCTTGGACTAAAAGATTTATGCCTTTCCTGCCTTTCAAATTTCAATTTATAGTTTCCCAATTTTGGCCTTCAGGACCGTTAGGCAAAGTAAGTCGTGCATTGCTAACTAGGTCAGTGACACGCCCTTTTCTCCAGTCCATCGTCGGTTTGCCTTGGCCCTTTATCCTCAGGGTTATGTGACTTTAGGCGATCAGAGTTGATGTCGCTGAGCCGTTCGTCCGTCTGCCAACTGTCCATTTTCGTCGCCAAGTAGGTTCGTCCCCAGGGATGGCATGCTAGAGCTTTAGGTGAGCTAAAGAGCCACTCGGTGGCTCGCCGAGTGGTTTTGGCGATCACCTGGATTTCCTTCCTTCAACTTCTTCAGCTTTTTTGCTCCTTTTTTCCTGGTAATGTCCTTGCCTTGCTCCTTAGCCTTCATTGCTGCAAATCAACACTTCAACATTAGTTAAGAGAATAAATTAGGCATTGAGGACACTTAAACTATTAAAACAAAGGCCTAAATGAGTCGAGATCCCAGACTAATCAACACCCCCAACTTAAACTTTTGCTTGTCCTTAAGTAAATCTCAAGACCAATCAGTTCAATAAGGATGTCTACAAACAGTGCTACTCAAGACTTAACTTACATGCACACAAGAGGTTCAAACTACACATGCAATGTTCAATTGTGCACTCTAAGTTTCAAATTGTGACTAAACATCATCAAATGGACTCAAGTTCACAATGTTTGCTTCAAATGCAAGTTCAAGGTCAACAAAAGCATTCGAATGCCCTCACACCAAAAACAATTCCATTCTTCAGACAAAGCTCATCAACTTTTAGAGTTTGGAATCAGAAACAACTCTCACCCTCTAAAAAACAAACACATGCACGATCCTTCCCCATAGGCTTGCCTGTATTTTCCAACCAACATGATAATAAGCTCATTCAAGATCACAAAGGTCTTTCAAGGCTTGTAATGGGGTTGATGGTAGTGGTATGATCATTTAAGCTTAGTGACTTCTTCCTTCATGAAGCATGGACTGCATTTAATTCTTTCACCTTCTTTACAATACTTTCCGATTCTCAAAATCCACACCCTATTCCTTTAAGCACAACTTATCGGATACCCCATTTCTTTTGCTCATTTCAGTCCTTTTTTATTTCTCTCTTTATATATATATACACACACATACACACACACACAAAAGATCTTTCAAAGGGGGGAATTGCTCAAACTTCTTGATTTACCTCTTTTTTTCCACCACACCCCCAACTTAGGCTTTTGGCCTAAGTTGGCTATTTATCACAACCAATGCCTCATGATTATTATAGGTGGGAAAGAAAAGGGGTTATTTGTTCAAGTTTCTTCCAAAGAAAAGGATAGGCTCAAGTGGTGCCAAGCTAGATTCACACTTCTCACAAGGTAGTCACAAATAGGTAGAATGGCTAAATTGGTTCACTCTCCACAAAGTATGCCTAAGATCATCTCTATCATTCAGTCACATTAGCTAATTGGACCAACGGGAAAAGTTCTAGGTGTAACCAAGCATGCATTTCAAGTCAACCTCACCACACACGACATTCAACACAATCATCAAACAAGACTTAACCATTTTCACAAGCGTGTAACGATCATCACAAGAGTTCCACTCAATAAATCACATAGTCACATGAGATGCTACGAGTTCACATATGACTTATGCAACTCAATTCACCTCATCGGATTAGCACATACATGTGGTTCACACAAGAGCATTATTCAAGTCATCGGTATTAACCACAATCAACAATCGAAATCACAAGAGAACAACCCCAATCACACATATCAAGGGGTGGCAAATTTAAGATTGGTTAAAACTCATTTGCAATTCAAAATAAGGGACAAATATGGATTAAAAGCGCATATATATATATATATATATGAACATTAAATTGATCCAACATCCACAACCAAAAACAACAATATTCACTAATGCAAAAAAAGAGGTGGGTAAGGAAATACCTCACCCTATCAAACAAAAACAATAGTTGTCATCAAATGAAGAGAAACAATAACAACATCTAAAAATAACAGAAAGGGAGGCAAAAGAGTCATCCTGCCAGGCTAGGCTTGGGGTGAAGTCTGCATGTCGTCAACTCCATCTGTCTGAGCATCAACGTCCGGATCATCAACATCCTTTGCTCCACTGGAGCCCATCATAGATGTTTCCCTCAAAGAGGCCTGCACAATTATCTCAAACATGGCACCCTCCAGGTTTGCCAAATCACCATACGCAACCTCTTCTGTAACACCCAGTTGTTTCTCATATGTCTCTACCTGGGACTCAATGTCTGCATCATCAGCCCTAGCATCATCATTGGTCGTCGTAACCGGAGGAACCTCAGAACTAGCCGAAATATCAATGCTCCATATCTCAGGAATCTCTAAAGTCCCAAATAGCATCGGCAGATCCATGGACTTCAGCTCATCCATATCTCTCCTCAACCAGCAACATCGACCTTTAAGGCCTTCACAACAACAGTAACACCTTAGCTCTTCTCACAATCCTCAACCCTCACCGTAAGGGCATCTAATGCCAACTTATGGCCCTCAATCAATGATTTATGCTCCCTCAAATCAGCCCTAATAGGAGATAGGGTGCTAGCAATTGCCCGCTCTATTAACCCATGTACGATGGCATCTAATTGAGAGGCACGCACATCAACAGATTGGGCCAGATGAGCCATCTCATATAACACCTGGGTGACAGGGGGTCCTGAGGTAGCAACAGCAAAAGTAGTTGGAGGGGGTGCAACAGAAGAACTAGGCATAGCAGAAACAGAAAGGCCTGAGGTACTTGTAGGCTCAATAGCTTGAGGGGGCATAATTGCCTCAGTCGACAACTTATCAACGTCAACCTCCGGGGATATATCCATCGGTGCTAACATTCTACGGCCAGTCTTATCTCGTATGTACTCGACCTCAATACGTCGGATATCAGAAGAAGATGTGGGTATCACCTCTACATCCATTCTCTCAAATCTAGGAACATAGGCCCGCCAACAAAGCTCGATAATCAGTATGGGGAAAGGCAGTAAGGTCTGGCTATGCTTAGCCCTCATGGCCATCTCTTGCTCAATCAGCAACCCCACTGATCCATAATTGACCCTAGACAAGCAGCCTTCGGGTGGCGGAGGATGGACTCATTGTGTGATGGCATGATGGTGCAGCTAATAAATAAGAACCAATACCGAGCGACTACATTTAGGTCCTTCTTCTCGATCACTGCACCTGTCTCGATCCACCTAGGAGTAATATCAGAGAGGAGGGGTGCCAGCCAACCCTTTAGATCCTCGATGGTCTTCTTCTTTATCAAATCAGGGTAATCGTGCATGAAATCAAAAGAACACATGATCATATGACTAACAATACATGATCAAGACAGAGTCATTTGAGACTCTGAAAAAGTGGTTGGCAAAATTTGATACGCTCAAATTACACCTCCCTAAAGAAGTATAAGCGATCGTTATCAAGTAAAGAACCCAACTTGTAGGTTGGGGTCGATCCCACGAGGAAAATGGTTTAGACTTTACTTTAACCAATAATTATAT
>JAJOOR010022954.1:0-18303 GCA_036250505.1 Solanum acaule | reverse complement strand
TTCCACTGATTGTTGGTTTGGTATCTTCTATTTGTCTGGATATGACATGAAGAATTTGGTTAAAGTAATTGTTTTGTTCTACTACTCTGTCAATATCTACAGATATAAGCAAACCACCTGTCTTATCACTTTTCTCTTTAAAAGGAGAAGCTTTGATTACAGTTCCTGCAATAGGGATGTTAATTCCTTCAAATGGAGGAGTGATTGATTCAACAACTTTATTAGAAGTAGTGTACAATTTATTAATGATAACTTGTAATGACTCAGTACAATTTTCAATTCTACCAGTCATCTCAAACCATTTGAAGAATTCAATTTCACAACCAATCCTTCTCATATCTATCATCCACAAATCTCTAAAGGATTCTCTTTGCTTAAGAGTATAGGTAAGAGACATACCATTTTCTCCTTACCTGATTGTTGGGATGGATCAATTGTTCATGCAGGATGTTAGGATTGGGCTCAAAGGTTTTGCTTGTCTTTAGCATTCCAAGCAACCAAGATGGTTTGTCTTTAGGGGGTTCCATTTCACTTGCAGTGGGACTGCCAGGAGTATCTTGGTAGAACACCTTAGGTATATCTCCTGAAAAGTCTACTCCTGTGACTTTGCCTTTACAGTCAGCAACAGAAATAGTTTCGTCATCATCTGCATCCTCTGCTTCCTCCGGGGTTTTTGAAGAAGAAGGTGGCCTGGGAACAATTTTTAAGGGACATGAAGTAGAAGGGGACCAAGATGACCTTCTACACGAAGAAGATCTCCTAACAAAATTATCAAGGAATTTGAGTTCTATAGACCCATTGGGGAATTGAACAACTCTTTCTATCTGAGTTCTTTCAGAATGAGACGCAAAAGGTGGAGTTATATTTTCAAAATGCCAATCATTACTGGAGAGTATATCTTTCCATTTGAAAAGACGAGGAACAATGATAGAACTATGTTCATGGTTGGCTTCCATAAGCATAGTCTCACCTTTCAGGCTTTCTATGCATGCTTTAGGAGCAAGAGTGGTTTTCATAAGACGGTAGTAAACTCGGTAAATAGCTATTTCACGAGTATTGATTTTACTATTTAAATTTTTGGTTTTGACATTAAGAGTCAAAGAATCCATGACATTAGGATCATTGATATCAACAGAGAAGTTAGAATAACAATTAAAGTAAACTGGCCCATCAGCTAGATTACTCTGCAAAACTCCTAACAAAGAATCGTCAAAATTTAAAAATCTGACATCTCGAAGGATGACACAAACAGGAATATCAAGGCCTTTTCTAAAGAGAGGCTTAACCGCTACTTGCACTAAACCAATATGCAAATAATTATAATCAGATTTATAATGATTTATATCATTATTTTTAAGGAGGTGAATAATTTCTAAAGAATTATTAATTGCAATGGTAGACTCACAAGTCTTAATATTACGACGCAATATAACTAAAATTACCTAAATGATAAATCTTTTTAAAGGATTCTTCTGGTATACTCTTGTTTTGTAAATCATTTTCTAATTTAGCAATCTTAGTAGATTGTGAAGATAGATTTATACTATTCAAAATATTTTGATTTTTCTCCATATGTTTTAAAAATACTGTCTAATGGACTTACAAAACAAGATTACCTTAATGAGTAAATTAACAATAATCAACATGCTAGCAAGTATATAATAGGAATTAAAATACATATCAAAGATCCAAATAGAGTTTCTAAGGGAGGTTCTCTTGGTTTTACAACAGTTCTTTTTCCTAGAGTCATCTTAGCTACGGGACCACCATTAACAGGTCTAAACGCCTTCCTGGCTACAACGACCTTTCAGAATACGGCTGACCAACGTATGCTCCGGGTATTAGTCGGATACTTCATACTCATAGGAAAGAACGAATACCTCACACCAAGTATAGAAACAATATATAAGAACACGATAAGTATGATAATAAACATATATATACAAATAGCTTGTCGAAAATTATTAAAATACTACATTAAAATAATTTTGCCATGCCTTAGACAGTATATATACTTAGCCATGAGATTAACACATCATCAATATAAACAATTGACATATAAGAGTAATCATTGAATATGGAATTAATGATATTCTGGAATTCAGAAGGGGCATTCTTAGGTCCGAAAGGCATTACATTCCATTCATATTGTCCGAATAGGACATTGAAAGCAGTTTTATATTTGTCTTTTTCTGAAATCTGAATTTGCCAGAAACCTGATTTCATATCAAACTTGCTATAAATATTAGCTTTAAAAGTCCTTTTCAAAAGGTTTTGTTTGTTAGGTATGGGGTACCTGATCCATTTTAAAACAGAGTTTAAAGGTTTGTAATTGATTACTAGTCTTGGTGCTCCTCTTTCTTTCTCTGCGTTTTTGTTAACGTAGAAAGTAGAACAACTCCAAGGGGATATAAAAATCCTAATAATCTTATTTTTTTAAAAGAGTGTCAATCTCCTTTTTACAAAATTCTATCATTTCATGATTCATCTGAATAGGTCTTGCCTTAGTGGAAATAGCTTGTTCATTAAATCTTTCAATGTATGGTAAATCCACAATCTTTACAAACCAAGCTTGAGAAAGTGGGTTAATTAAGGAAATGGGTTGTTTGGTAATGATAATCTTGTTGAAGTTCGAGAGAACTCACTTGAAACATAATAGTTGATCGAGAGATGACTATTGTATCCAAAACCTAGCCTACCTACTGAGATTCAAAAATTCTAAGCAATCAATGATTACCCATTACGCAAAATTAGCATTCATTTGATCATATTCCTAAGGTCCGATCTCTAGTTGTTTAATTCCCATGTCAGTGATTCCCTATTTACAATTTGTTACTAAATTCTCCCCATTTGATATTGATCACTGAAATTTATTGATTTAGTTTATGTTGTGTGATTCCTTATACCTACAAAAGATTAGAATACGTATTTACTTCACAATCGAATTCCTTACCGTATCACTCCCTATGGGATCGACTCCAACTCATCGTTGGGTTTATACTTGTTAGTGACCGCCTACACTTCGATCGAATTGGAAGAAGTGTATTTGAGCGTTATCAGTGCCCCCATAGGATTGTCTTAAACCACCTTAGTTAGTGGATCCACTTTAGAAAAAAATGAATGTGACATAGTTCTACCTTGGCAAGTAGATTCACATTTTCTGTATGAGGGTCATGTCAGATTCGATGTTATATCTCACATGGTCTAATTGTTGATTAATGGTAAATATCCCAGGAATGGACTATGTATTCTTCGAAGGTTTTACAAAATTTACTCGAATGGTTTTAAGTATGTTTTGACCTCATACATGATCTATGATTTCTTTATAAAGACTTTTATCACATTTTATTTTGTCTTGCATATCATGTTAAGTTCATCATGCTATCATGCTTTACGTTATTATGTATTTCCCCATACTAATGCATTTTTGTTTTAAAACAAATAGTGTTTTAAAACATTTAAGGAACACAAGTTTAAATTTTACTTATAACTTTTCAATCAAAACATTATATCATTTCAGTAAAGTAAATAATAAGCTGAAAATATACAAGTAATCACAAATCTCATTCCTAAATTAAATTTTCTAAGATTAAAATCTAAATAAGGTTCCTAGCACAGTCAGCAACCTTTCCCACCCTATTTCGAACTAGTCAAAATAGTTCACAACATAATTTGGCTAGCCTTCTAATTTTGAAAATTATTTATTTTAAAGTACCTAATTTTAAGTAAAAAATATTAGAAAACCTATTTTTTAAATATATAAATATAAACTATGTTTTCATTTGCGAAATCGGTGTAATTATTAAGCATCCATCAGAATTTATTCAAAAATAATCCATAAGCTCAATTTAGGAAAAAATAATTAGACAAATTAATTATTTTATTTGCTTTAAAATGTAAATTTTATAGTTAAAGAAAAAAGGGTAAAATATAAGATAATGACATATAATCATCTATAAAATAAACTCAATAGTCGTACGTTTATTTTTTAAATATTGATTTTTAAAGATATGAAAATGTCATTTTATTTATATATAGAATTAAAAAAAGATATATAGTGATATGTATGATATATAATTTGAGTGAAAAATACATAAAATGGAGTTTCTCAAAATAAACAAATAAGTAATAATGATATAAAAATATTAAAATATTATATGATATTTGTAATCTTAGCTAGATTTATTATAAAATATATTATATACCATGTAGTAAAATACTACATTATATTATATATATATATATATATATTGAAGTGTAAAATTTTATAAATTACATTAGAGAAAAAAAAAAGTGAATAACATACGTGAAAGGAATAGTAGATAAGAAAAAAATAATGTGAAATACTTTGCAAAATAATAGATCATATATAGAGAAAACCAAATCAACAAAATATGTCTTTGTGTAAATGGCATATATATGAATGTACCTTGTATTTTGAACAAGTTAATAAATCTGAAGATTTGAAATAAATATATTAAAAAATTAAAATATTTGATCAAAATATTAACGTGTTCTTAAAAATATAATGATAACAATAAAAATATAAGAAATTAAAAGGGGTTGATTTAAAGAAAATTGGTGTAGCTATTTGTGTCCCACCCCAACTCATAGTCGTTCTATCCTTACCTTCAAATGTTTAAACGATGCCTAAATATTTCTTGGTTTGCTCTGTCCTTACCTTCAAATGCTTTAAAAAACAAACGCCTAAATATTTCAAAAGAGTGAATTAGGAGAATAGTTTTTTACCATAAATAACACATGTTTGTTTTATAAAAGGGGTATTTTTTTAATTTGAAAACTACATTTTTATCACATAGATATATTTATTTAAAAGCCTTCAAAGACTTGCGTTTTTACTCTAAATAAGTCAACATTTTTACCAAAACATTATCATCTATAAGTTCTAAGAAAATGTGATTTTGTCTTCAAGGTTGTGATCTTTAATACATGATACTATCCTGGCAATTTCTTGACGACATTTAAGCAACATTTAAGCAATTAGTATACCAAACTTTAATTAATCTAGAGAGAAACATCACAAGAAGAGTGGGGGATATGAGGTGAACACTTAGTACTATTTTTTATCTTAGCATACAATTAGAAGAAAAGCCACTGGAAAGCTGATCAATTCAATTATTTTGCACAGTAAGGTACAACCTCAACTATAAAGTCATAAAATAAGGGCAGAGGGGAAATCATCTTTAACTGATCGCTAAAAAAAATCAATCCACAACACTATTAAATTAAAACTAGTCATTCGAAAACTCTTTGAATTAGTTCTTGTAGAATCACTAAATTATCCCCCATATGCAGGATTGGTATAAACCAGATTTTTTTTTCACGAATCTCAAATGAAGGGTTACATTTCAGTTAACTATATAACGACCAGACGTATATCATACTCTTATATTATTATTTTTCAGATCTTCAAACAGGGAGGGGATGGAATGAAGGGATACCAATTTTGAATCTAAACGTTTTCTGTCAAGAAGCTTAGTTCTCTAAAATTAATCGTGTAGGATTACTTTTGCAGTTACTGACCAGAAAAAGTATTCAAACTAGGCATAAATTGAGACGAGATTGAACAAAAACGAGTAAACATAGAAGCTAAAACTTGACATATACAATACTGAATTTGCTAACCAAGTTACTAAGTTACCAACACAATACTGAATTTGCTAACCAAAGGTGAATTTAAGTTAAAGTAGAAAAAAAAAATTGAGGCAAGGCTACAGTTGCATCTGTCTAGGAATCATACTTGGAAATAATAGTATTGGAACACATGGTTTCTAGTCAGAGCTATTATCAATAAGAATCTTCAAACTAAGAAGCATATAAACTAAGATTCATTATGTCATCAGTTGATTGAAATTTTTGTAGAGACGCATGAATTTGAGCAGATCTTAACAAAATAGCACGCTAACAGACCAACAGGCTTCATGAATCTTAGGGACGACTCAACTCGATCCTTCGGAATGAAAAAGGGGCACAGGACATTTAAACCGTTGATTCAAAAATAAATAAAGAAGGGGAGAGGGACCGAGAGACCAATCCAAACATAAAACTCGACCGATAGTACATGTGAAAAAAATTAATGATAGGATTAGCATTTATGAGGGAAACGAAGTAACAAAATAAATAAAGTAACATATGCTTATCATCATTAGTAAAACATCATTTAAGTAGCGATCCAAAGGGAGATTGATGAAGGCTTATTATTTTTTAAACATGAGTAATGAGCAATAACGATACAAAGAGAATGCAAGCTCATGTATGTGACATAAACAAAGATGCCATGCCCACAAAATGGACATGCTTAAAAATACAAGAAACAAAGAATATGCAGCCATATGTCTTCCCAGAAGCAAACAATGAAAGAAATAAAATTAGATTCATATCTTTGGGCAACTATAACACTTATCATTTCATTAAACAATGAGCAATATTTCTAAATCATAATAATCACAAACAATAGAATTTTAACTTCTTAAAGCTTAATTTAGGATCAGAATCGCAACATGAATCTAAGTAAGATTTACCCACACTATAAAAAAAAAATACAGGAAAATTAAGCTATAATGCCGAAGCTACATACAAACAGAACAAGAGAAACTAAATGCGAGGGAATTACCTTCTCCGGAGCAGCGAGACTAGGACAACGAGCTTGACAGTGAAGCTTTTACACCACTGTGAGCTTAACTCAGGCAAGAAGAGAATCCATACAAAATATAAACAAGCTCTCGATTTTTCGTCCTTTCGATTAAACAATAAATAAACTTCTGTTTTTAGAAGGTAAAAAACCTATCTGTCTCCAACTTTTCCCCTTGAGACCTGTCCTTAAACATGTAGGAGATGAGGCCATTTATAGGGAAAGCTTGGGCGATTTGGGGCGAAACTGTTGGATTTTTTGAATCCACCTGCTCCGGCTACAGTAAAAGTGCGTTGTGCAGCTTTGTGACTCCGCGAAAGGGGGGAAAAGGGATGTGAGTTGAAGGGTCTGTACGAGGCAGAAAAGACGCGGAAAAGTACTGAACGCCGCGTACTGTTGCCTGCTCCGCCGTTTGGAATCGCTGCCGATGGGTCAGAGTCGCAGCTTTTTTCCGATTTTGCCGGACTGATGCGTCTGCTGTTTCGCTGCTGTTCTTCGCGTCTGAAAGAAGAGAACGCAGGCGGTCGGTTTGTATTGTTGTTGTTTGGACCGCTATTGTATTATTATATTATTGGGTAAAGTGAAATTGACCCAAATTTGGTTTCCAACGTAAGGTAAAAAAAAAAAAAGGCTAAAATTGCAATTCTAAAATGGCTAGATGGGTTACAATTATAACCAATTTAAAAACTTAATCGAATTGAATTTAATTGATAAATTTGGCTAAAATTAAATAAGATGAATTAGTATCGATTAATTATTGAGCTTCTTAATCTTAATGAAACAAAATAATTAACTTAATTATAAAGTAATTAATTTAACATTATAACCATAATGTAAACCCAACTAAATTAACAAAATATTTAACTAAATTGTAAAATCTTTTGTGATGATTTTCAAATACTTATAAAATATACTAATTATGTACATAACTATAAAAACATATTTATTATTTTAAAATTATAAAATTGACAAAAAATACTTGAAAATATTTTGAATTTTATAAAAACGAATTAATTCAGAATTATAACCGTCGCTTTAAAATAGACTAATTTAATAAAACATTTAAAAAGAAATAAAATCTTTTTGAGATGAGATTTTTAAATATTTATAAAATATATATAAAAGACATTTATCATTAAAAAATTATAAATAAATGCCGAAATTACTTTTAAAATAACTTGAAATATTTTGGATGTTATAAAACTAATTATTTCAAATCGTTCAAAATTGAAGAAGCTCGATGATTAATCTATACTGTGGAGGTCTGAAATTGAGTGTCAACAGGGTCATGTGGAATTATGGACAGGAACGATTCAACTCAGGGATCTTAATAGCAATAAGGAAACTCAGTACTCAGAACTCAAGACTCAAGAACTTGAAACTCATAACTCAACGATATTTCTCCTCTCAAAAATACTCAATTCATAGGGTTCATGCTGAAAAATTGTCACGACCTAAGCCTACACCCTGGACGTGGCCAGCACTCGAGAGTCATTACTGGTCCCCAAGCGAACCCTCATCCTAGCTGACTACAAACGGAAGACTAACTCAAGCATACATAAGCATCAAATTGAAAGAAACATTTAAGAAATAGTTTACCGAATCTCAAAACTTTGTTGAATATACTGAGTATGAAACATAAGTTTAAATAAAACATCTGAAAACTGAAAGACTCTACAAAATTGTCTATCTATGAAGCCTTTACTATACAAAAATGAATGTTGGGACAAGACCCACGACTCCTCAAACAAACTACTACTAACAACTCATAAAATTGTAGTCCTCCAGAATCAAGGAGGTCTTACTCAAAAGTTGACGAGCAGATGAAGTGATCTCAACAGACTCTTGTTGAAGATCCTAAGAACATGTATCTGCATCATTAAAAGATGCAGGTCGAATGTCATCAGTACATTGAATGTACGAGTATGTAATATAGTTGAATAACAAATAACCGAAAGAAAGGATTGCAATAGATAATAATGTACTCAAGCTGAATGCATAGAAATAAAGGAGTTAAATCATTTAAAGCTTTACAAAATACTTTCTCATCTCTGAACTCAACATAATAAGTGATATATAAAAATACATTTTAACTATATTGGGAGATTTTCTAATAGACAACCATCATTATGAGCTACGTGA
Source organism: Solanum acaule (assembly GCA_036250505.1). Lineage (NCBI taxonomy): Eukaryota > Viridiplantae > Streptophyta > Magnoliopsida > Solanales > Solanaceae > Solanum > Solanum acaule. The sequence goes on along the minus strand of JAJOOR010022954.1, from coordinate 9,509 downwards.
TGATAGAGCGTCTCACCCATGCTGTCAGAAATGTCATATACCTTGTCGGGATATAGGACACCTCAACTAAGTGGATCCACTAAGCTCTGCCCGATTGCACTTAATATTCATCTAAAAAGTATGATCATGTACCTATGTTGACATACATGGTTTATGAGAAATGTGAGTTGTGTGAACTCATCCTCATATCAGTGCTCAATACTACTCCCAATAATATATACTCATGCTCAATGTTTAAAAACATAACTCTTACTTTGGTTTGAGATAATTACTCAAACTATCCTCTTATAAGAGGTAACTGCTCTTGAAATATCTTTGAACTCATAACTCACTTAGAAATCAAAGTTTCTCTTTTATCAATGTAAAAAATGATACATTTGGGAATACCTAGTTCCCGTATGCTCTTGCTCAATTCATACTTGAAGACTCTTTCTCAAAAATATATCAAAATCATATTGTGATATGATTATTGATGGCTCGGGAAGTCATATTGTATAAATATTGATGACATAACTAGATACCATACTGTTTAAATATTTATGGCATACTCGATTGTCATACTAATCATATTTTAGAAACTCTTCCTCAAAACTCATTTTTACTTCCTCAAAAACTCAGTTTAAAACTCAAGTGTTGGCTTTAAAAAGCTTCTCAAGATTTATAACTCAATTCATAGGGTTCATGCGGAATTATGGACATGAACGACTCAACTCATGGATCTTAATAGTAGTATGAAAACTAAGTACTCAAAACTCAAGAACTCAGAACTCAACAATACTACTCATCTAAAAAATACTCAATTCATAGGGTTCATGTTGAAATATAGACATGAATGAATCAACTCAACAATCTTAATGCATAACATATAGAAATTCAATACTTAGGAATAGAATTTCAAAAATAAACAGGAACTCGAAAACTCCAAATCAACTCATTTCATGAATACTCAAATCTAGGGATAGAATCCTAAATTACTCTTTTACTAATTTGAAAGTAGATGTAGGGCATGAGGACGAACTAGTCCAACACTATGATAACCTTATATATATACATGGAAGAACAGATTCTTGAAGAATCTTGAAAAATCTTGAAGAAAAACTTGATTAAATGCCTTGAGACCCTAACTTGAAGGAGAAAAATCAAGAAAACCTTTCTTGAGATTTCTTGAAACTCTCTCATTAATGATTCATAATTGTATGAACAAAATTGAGTTGGAAAGAATGAAATTCTTAGAGAAGGACTTACTTCGAAAAAGAATCTTGAAAAAGATTGAAAGAATCTTGAATTGAAGCCTTCTGCTTTGATTTTTCCTTAGTAAATGAAGAATGGTTCAAGTCTTAACTTAGAAATATTTTGGGTGTTACAAATATAGACATGAACGAATCAACTCAAGAATTTTAATGCATAACATATAGCAATTAAATAATTAGGAATAGAATTTCAAAAAGAAATAGGAAGTTAAGAACTCAAATCAACTTATCTAAAAAATACTCAAATCTAGGGATAGAATCCTAAATTACTCTTTTACTAATTTGAAAGTAGATGTAGGGCGTGAGGACGAACTAGTCCAACATTATAATAGCCTTACAAACCTGGAAGAACAAGGTTCTATAAGAACCTTGAAGAAGAACTTGATTAGAAGCCTTGAAACCCTAGCTTGAAGGAGAAAAATCAAGAAAACCTTTCTTGAGATTTCTTGAATTAGTTTCTTGAAACTTTATGGCCAAGAATTATGATTTTCATTAGTGATTCATAATTGTATGGAGGAATTTGAGTTGGAAAGAATGGAATTCTTGGAGAAAGACTTACCTTGAAGAAGAATCTTGAAAAAAGATTGAAAAAATCTTGAATGAAGTCTTCTACTTTTATTTTTCCTTAGGGTTTTGCCTTAGGGTTTGAGAAAGAATAGAACGATTGATTAAAAGATGAAAATCTGATTGTTTTGGGTCTTTAATTAGTCAAGAAATTTGTGTAGGGTTTTCTTAGAGGTAAAAAGATAAAAACGACATTTTTAATGTTTTCGTATCAGCTAATTTGTCACTGTACTATATTAGGATACTAAAATGGTCATAAATTTTTACTCAAAACTTGGATTGTTGCGAATTGGTGGCGTTAGAAAGAAGATTTAGATACCTTTAATTTGATAGGTTATGGTCCACGTAACTCTTAATATTTTAAGAGATATGGTCGTTTGAAGTTGACCCAAATAGAATCTTACATCAAAACTTAATCGGTAAGGAAACTTTCAACTCAATTTTGTGCTAGGAATTCTAGTAACCTTAATTCATATCCAAAATCATTCCCACACTAAAGAATTTGCCTTTACACATATGTGGCAATTTAAGAATCACCCGATATGACCCTACAAGTAAATGAAGAATTAGGGATGACAATGGGGCAGGGCAGATGCAGGGCGGGGTGGGTTTAATGATGTGGGGCGGGCGAGGTTAAGGTTGTGTGGGGCAGGTCGGATGCGGGGTGGGTTGAAGTGGATTTTTTAAAACTTAATATGGGGCGGGGCGGGTTGTGGGTATATGTGATTTTATGTGGGTTCAAACTTAATTTTAACTTTTTACATGTTATAAGAGTGATAGAGCATTATTTATTAGGATAATTTCATTAAAGCTACTAAAATAATAAATGAAAATGGTTCAACAAAAAATAAAACAATTTCTTACATGTTTCCCAATTAACCTCTAAAAAACAAAATTTTAAGTCACTATCCTATTAAATTAATACAACTTAATGAAAAAATGAATTTATTTTTATGAATTTTATTTTTAGTATCAAATATAACAAACATAACAAACATAACTAGAAAAAGAAAATATTAAAAAAATTATGCGGGGCGGGTTCATACGGGGCGGGTCTATGCGGGGCGGGTCTATGCGGGGCGGGATGGGGCGGGTTGAAAATGAAAATAGTTGTTATGCGGGGAAAATTAAAATTTTTGCGGGTTAAACTCAACCCGCACCGCCCCGCCCTACACCGCCCCATTGTCAATCCTATGAAGAATGGTTCGAGCCTTAACTTAGAAATTTTTAGGGTGTTACATATAGCTAACAAACTCTTAACAAACCTCAATAAAGCAGAAAATAATAATTTGCTACAAAGAAAAGAATTGTCAGTCGTGTTTCAACATCTTTTGCCCAGATGGGAGCAAATGTTGGACTTGAGGGTGTTGGGTTGAGATCGACTCGTTTTAAAAGCTCCCTTATTCTCTCCGTCTTAACTGTCCTTAATGGAAGTTCTGGTGAAGCACCCATGACAGAGATGGAGACTTTAGCTCTGTCAACAATATCTTTATTGGTTAATTCTTATCTTTTGAAGTTAATCAATGTTTTTTTATATGTACTCATACAGTTCCTGATAGTATATTAGCTCAAATAAGTTACTTGAAGTATGATGTTTATTTTTTTTAAGCATGGTCTAGCTTGTATATTTAGTCCTCGTTTCTATGCCTTAAAGAAAGATAGATAGAGAACAAGCCTCTTGAATATCCTTTTCAAATTTTGACTTTGTCACACTTTCCAGTAAAATATATGCTGTGTAAAATGTGTCTTCCATTTTGAATTTGATATTGTTGTTTGAATAGTTCCTAATCTCTTTTCCTCTTCTTATGTTTCATGTACAATCGGAGGGGTGTAGTTTCTACTTTGGAACTCATTATTGGCCTAAAATATTAGACCAACAACAATTAGGATCATCGTAGTACTTGGGGTCTCGCAAATTAGGAATCCAATGTTTATTAGCCTTTCTTTCATTGTCTTAATTATGTTGTTTGGATATATTGACTAACCTTTATTTATATATGCATAACTCTTAAGTTTTAATAGTATTTGTTAGCGGATTGAAATTATATTATAAGCCTTTGGCAACACTTTTAGAACAACAAATGATAAAAAAAAAAAAATTCTTTCGAAAAATAGGTTATCGTCTTAAGTTTACTTAGACATATTCATTTAGGCCTTTCACTTAGGCCTCTTAAGTCAAGAAAAAATAGAACTTATAGTTTAGAACCACCAAATGAAGTTTCTAAGTGCTAAAATAATATTCATTTAGGGCTTTAAGTTGAGGAAAAGGGAAACTTATCGTTTAGGACTCCCAAATGAACTTGAAACTAGTTCAAAGGCTAAAATAATTACCCTTTAGAAATATATTTAAGGCTAAGATATTTACTTTTAGAAATACCTATTTTTAAGAAAAACAAGTAGGAAAGTAGGCCCTTGTATTTTATTAACAAAAAATAAAAATGTAAGTTATAAGTTAAGTCCCATTAGTTAGGCCTATTTCATATCCTTTAGATCACTCATATCCCTTTAGACATTTAATAATTATTTAACTTAGATGATACTTCCTAATTAGATTATTCGTTTACATTTTCTAATTTATAAAAGCATAACTCTTTTTTTTTAAAAAAAAAAGGTTTTAACTTGGAGTGATGTTTTTCAAATGTTATTTACCTATTTTTTTGATCTTTTTTAAAAAACTAAGTGCTTAAAGTTTAAGTTTAATAACTTAAAATGCATACTTTGAGAGTTCAATAGAGCAATAGTTTGGGTCCAAAGGTTCTTTTAAAATAATACTTTAAAAAAAAATTATTTTAAAAGGCCAAAGCAAATGTTATAAGTTTTGTTAGAATTATTACTTTTAGTCTTAAAGGATGCTTAACTTATTTTTTTAAGTAGGAACAAAATATTTTGAGTTTAAGTTTGCAAAAATAAAAATATTTTTCTCACTTATAAATATTTATTGCTACTCATTTTCATATATTTTTTTTGCACAATCGCACCTCACGCTATTATAAATCTCATAGCGTATATTCTTTATGAAAAATATAATTCATACAAATTTATTCATTTTGTTATCTTTATTAGCCTAAGTTTGATGATAGTTATTTTAATAATTCTTTAAAGGATGCATAACCTTTCTCTTTAGGACAATCAAAATCTCTTGCCTAGAATTACATAAGTTAAGTAGATCATTAATAGGAGTTACTTTAGCATTATTTAGTTAATGTTTAGATGTTCTAATCCATTATCTTTGAAATAATTAGGCGATTTTTAGACCCTTTTTAAAACTAAATGTAGAAAAATAATGATTTGGGATGGCACACCAATAGTTAGTCCTATTTTATATTCTTTACGTTGGCCCTTTATGAAGAAAAAAATATATTTGCTATTATCATTGTTGTTATTTTTCAAAATCAAATGTTGCTAAAATATTGTAATCTCTTAACATGCTATTTCAAGATTTTAGATTCATAAACAAATTCAAAAAAGAAAAAAAAGCATTTAAGATATGTACATATATGTCATGCACACAAAGGTATATATATTTTATTTTATTTTTAGTTTTCTCTACGTATGACCCATTATTTTTTATACATACTATATTATTTTCGTATATCACCGTCCTTTTTACGAATATTATTTATTTGTTTTTATTTTGATACATACTTTAATATACATATTATTTTACTACATATAATTTATCGTCAATTTGTCCATGTATGTAAATAAAAAAAATGTTCATGTGTTTTAAACAACCTACATGTACATACTATACTTCATAATAAATATATTTAAGATCACAAACTTTATATAATATTTTAACATTTAGTATCATTATTATTTATTTTTATTTTCAGGAAACTCCATTTTTTTCATTCAAATTATATATCACACATATTACTACATATTTAAAATCAACTATTATGTTATTTTATTTTATTTTCTTTTACGTCTTAATTCTATGTATAAATAAAACGACAAATTTTCATATCTCTTAAATGCAATATCTATATATTTTTAGGATAAGTTTATTATGGTACATCTATATATTTTCAGCATATAAAATTGGTAAATATATTTGGTACATTTATTTATTTATTTTACTGTATGATAAAAATTCTAATATTAAATTTATTTTATAGACGTATATATGTCATACCTTGTATTTTACTTATTTTTAAAGCAAACAAATGAACAAATTTTCCTAATTAGTTTTCCTAAATTGAGTTAAGGACTATCTTCGGATAGACTCTGAGGGATGCTTAATACCTTCCCTCGAGTAACCAAAACCCTTACTTAGAATCTCACTGTTTTTTGCAAATTAAAATAAAGTTTATATTTACGTATTAAAAATGATTTTCCTAATATATTCCTTAAAAGTAGGTGGTGACTCTAAAACAAATAATTTTCAATATCAGAGTGACAGCCATATTATGTTGTGAACTGTTTCGGCTAGCTCGAAAATAGGGTGCGACAAGGACGTAGTCCTAAATCATCTAAGAAGTCGAGTTCATATGCTTGAACACAGTTTTTCTTTCTTTGAGACGGTAATAGATTAGCTAAAAAACAATCAACAAGAGGATGATTGTGTTTTTCTTCAAATGAATTGATGTGAAACAGTCCATCAATTGACGGCTAATAATAATAATATGAGTTAAGCACCTTGTCTTAGTTTTCTTTTTTTGTGCTTTTGAGCCTACAAATCTCATTTGTCCGTGTTTCTGTAACCTTCTTTATAACATGTAAATTCTTTTTAAGTCACTTACCCTTGGATTCTGTTTTTATTAGCATATTCTTTCTAACACTAAAATCAATTGAAGTTGCGTGTTCATTATAGCATTCAAATGTGAGCTCATCTGAATCCAATTTCATCCCAAATTTTATCGGCACATTACATCCACCTTGAGACTCAGTTGATATGGTATATACAAATCTATATTAAAAAGGTATAAATAAGACAATCACTCTTTGTAACGACCTTTTCCCGTCGTTATAGAAAAGCCAACGGGAAAGAATTGGAGCAAGAAATTTTTTGGATAGTAACTTGGAAATTCCTAGCCTAGTACAGATTTGGACGAAATCTGAGTCAGTGGTGCCTAGGGAAATATGGAAATGAATGAGAGATCTATTTATGAATTTGATTATACGAGTGGATAGTTAAGACGTTAAGGAAACCGTACGATTTTACGGAATCGAATTCGGGCGAGTAGAATTCCCAAAACTGATCTTAGCGTGAACAAGTACTTTCTGAGTGTCATAGGATGAAGGTGTGTTGTGAAATGGGGGTTTGGAACTCTTAATTTAGCTCACTATTTCCGTGCAAGCCGCCAAGGCGGGGCCGCTGTAGCGGGATGAGGTCCGTTGTGGCGGGACAGTCGCGACTTAAGTCGAAAATAAACTCCAAAAATGTTATTATTCTACAACATTCGATATTGAGAGCTAAGGAACGACCCATGGATAATTCTTGAAGGTTTTCCACCTCTTCTAGCACCAAAGGTAAGGTTTTTACTCCCCGAATTCATTTTTCGATCCGTAGAACTTAGTTTCTTGGGTAATTATCGATGGGGGAGGGTTTTGATATGGGAATTATGGTGGAAAAATCCCTAATCTGGGTATGGAGATTAAGGGTTTGGCCTAGGGTTGATATTATTGATTATAATCCGGGTAATTAAGTCTTATTTATTGATCGTTGCGTTATATTGATTGTTTGTAGACCAAGAACAAGCGGAAAGAATCCGAAAAGGGAAGAATCAAGTTTCTTAGGGGATTCAAGCTTTGTTCGAGGTAGGTGATGGTTTGATTTCATGTTTTGCGTGATGCATGTTGGTAATTGTTGCATTGTAATGCATGTATGTATGTGAATGAAGTCTTGTTGATCACACCTAATGTAATTGAGTATGAACGACTGATTGTATGTCATGAATCAACACTTGATTGTATGATTATAAGAATGTACATTGTGATTGTGATTGTGACTTGTTGAATGGATCGAGTGTCACGTTCCGACACACCAGTAGGGATCGGATGTCATGTACAGACATACATATTGGAACGGGTGTCACGTTCCGATACACTAACTTGAATCGAGTGCCACGTTCCGGCGCATTTATGGAATCGGGTGTCACGTTCTGGCACACTAACAGTTTGGGTATGGGTTCCGTGAGAGGACCATTGAATTGGGTTCCATAAGAGAACCACTGATTTGTTATATCTACTTGTTATTGATAATGTGGAACAATGCATTGTTCTTGAAATGATAATCGATGTGTATATATATTTTGTGCATGTATATGGTTATCTTGTTGTAATTCTGATATATGTTGTGCTTATTGGGATAGTCGCGTGATCCTACCAGTATACTGTGGTTGTGTACTGATACTGCACTTACTCTTTCTTTGTTGAGTACAAGGCATCTTCATGTGGCTACTGACAGACCTCGTTTAATAGATCAGTGATCAAGATCGGATTCAAGGGTGAGCCAGTTCTTTCAGGCTACCATGGAGTCTTTTTTATTGTTTAGTCCATTCTGTTCGGACTTAGACATTGTTTAGATATTTTTTATTTTAGTTGGGGTTGTACCCTTTTTCCTTAGACTTGTTGCACTTTAGATGTTTTGGTACAATGACTTTCAGGTTTTAGGGGTTGTTCTTCCGCATTAGTTTGGCTAGTTTATTTAAACCTTTGGAGTTTATGGGAACTCCCTATTTTTCTTTTAGACATTTAAACCTGTTTTTGTGTCTTTAAATGCTTTAGTTTTCGTTAATTTGGTTAGTTGGGTTGTAGTAACAGTTCTCCTACCGGAGGATTAGTGTGGGTGCCAATCACGACGGTCTGGGTTGTAACACTCTTGAATCATAAATACTAGGAAAAAAAAAAGTACTCAACTTTTACTATTCTAAAAATTCATTTTTTTACTTAAAATTTCAAACAATCCATTTGAGACATTTCATCGAAAAAGTTCTATATATTTATTCATATTGGTGGTTTCACTACAAGAATCACAAGAAACATGTGTATTTGATCTCCTAGTAGCAAAAATAGTGCAAGAAAGAAGAAAATTATGTTTTTATTTCGTCACTTAATCTTCGAAAAACTTTTGTTCATCAATTGATATTTTATTTTTCTTGTGATCTTTGGTTGTTAAATCATCTAGGTGATTTAATCTTATGTTTTTGTTGATAATTTTGCCTTTCTCCCTGATTTTTGTGGTAAAAGATAGTTTTTAAGTCAGAAATCTTCGAGCAATATTTTCGCCTAAATTAATTGTGTAGATAAGGAAAGAACTAAATGAGATAATTAGGAGGTTTAACTATGGTTTAAGGGGCTGATTCATTTAAGTAAATGTGGGCCATCAAATTTTGAAATGAAAAAAAGGAAAAACTGCAGAATATGGCAAACATCAATATATATTTAAGACAAATGACTACATTTTGTCTTTTTTATATTTTATGGATATAAATACACAATTAATAGCAAAGCTAATGATATACAAATAATCTGTTTTTTTTATATATATAAATATAAATAAATATTAAATAGGATGCTTATTATTACACAATAATTAATTAGTCAGGCACATTTTCATCTTTCTTAAACGGTTGTAATCAATATTTTCCTTTTTCAATGTTTCTATCTCATCAAACTTGCCATCATCAACATTTTCTCTTTCTTCAAATTCTCTACATCAATGTTTTTTTATTCATTCCCCAAATTATT
>JAJOOR010022953.1:0-15667 GCA_036250505.1 Solanum acaule | reverse complement strand
ATGTGGGGGATTGTTGGGTTTTAAAGGTGTGAACAGGAAATGAAGGGTTGTGACTCTCCTGAAGAGTTGTGACTATGCCGAAGGGTTGTGACCTTTATAAAAGGTTGTGTCCTTTCTAAAGTGTTGTGACCGTTTGAAAGGTTATGCCTTTTCCAAAGTGTTGTGACCTTTCTGAAAGGTTATCTTCTTTCCAAAGGGTTGTGACCTTTACCCTTTGTTGGCTATAAATAGAGATGTTTTCTCTCATTTTTCTGCATCGAATTCTTCCCTTCTTTTGCATACATTTCTTACAAAACAAAATCGATCGATCGTGTCTGTGTGTGTGATTCGTTGCTGTCATTTTGAGTTCGTTGAAATTATCGAAGTTTGAGGTACCGCTACTTTAATGGTTAATCCGTTTTATCTTGGGAGGAATTAATCTGCAATCTCAGGTACTTGAGGGGATTAAATTTCTTAAGGACACACAGTGGGTTCTGTGGACTCGGATAGTTCTTTGTGTTTTTCTTTTCATCTTTTATTATTTTTGGTTTGCTAATCTGAATACAGGAGATAACAATATATATATATATATAATGTGCTAGCTAGTTCTTAGTATAAAATTTATAAGTTTAAATTTTATGCATAAATAATGTCAAAATATTTGTATAATCCTGTCATATAAAAATATAATAGTTATTCTACTTAAAAGCTAGCATTCATTAACAAGTGACAACCTATAATAAATGTTAGACACTCGAATCAAATATTTTTTGCTCAAATAATATATATGCCAAGACAATACATATTTTTTTTTTCCATACATGTTGACCACTCTGTTTTGTTTGGATCTCAAGCTATTTTTTTTTCTTCAAAAATCTACTCTAGAATAATGTTGTTTTCTTAAAATACTTTTGACAGTACATTTTGAAGTTAAAATTTTTAATTTTTAACTTTTTGAGATAGTGTATTTTAAAATTTGAAGTTGTGTTTGCATTTTATTTTGAATTTTTTAAAATTTTGTGAGTAAAACTGACTTTTTTCCCCGCAAAACTAGTTTGGATCAATTTTTTGAACTTGAAACTTTTTAGACTGATTTTTCAAAACTATTTGAAGATAAATTTTTAAAATTTATAATCGGAGGTTAGTACTATTTGGGGTTTGGACCGACCAAAATTGAAAATGATTAACATGGCATGCTTTTTTATTTATTTTAATTGTATTATGCTTTACACGTGACACATCACACATGGGTAGTGTTAAAATTATAAGGCCGCCAAATTATAAAGTAGTAGTCATTTTGCTTCTCTTTTTTTTTTTTTGGGCTAAATTATGCATCTTCATGGTTTAGATAAAAATTGATCAAAATTTATTAAGTAGATAAATTTTGTTTGGGCTTGATTTTATTTTTAAATTATCTTTTTAAAAAATTGTGAAATATTGTTTAAATTATAATTTAAAACTTATTTATGATATAAATAAATAAATAATTAGAAATTTGTTATAAAATATACCACTATTTTATTTTACTTATGATTAATTTTGTATTACCTATATTCAAATGTTTATAAAGTTATTACTATCTATCATTTTTCATTTGTATAAATAGATATCATGATTTTAATTATTATCAATGAAATATTTTTTTTTGTTGTGTTAATTTATTTCATTATCTAACGTCATTAACTTATATATTCAATAAATATTTCTCAAAAATCTTTTTTGAAAACATAATATTTATTTTTTCTTGATTAACTTATATATTCAATAAATATTTCTCAATTTTTTTTTTTGAAAACATAATATTTATTTTTTCTTGGAAAAATTGTTATATAAATTAAAAAACAAATTATGATTTTAAAAAAGTAGGAAAAAGATAAATGTTGATAATGCAAAGATAAAATTGGTATTTTAAAAATTCAATTAAGATAAAAAGGAGAAGAATGTCTATAATTCAAAATTGGGGGAATTTGAGTTTTACAATAAAATTGAAAAGTGTAAAATGATTTTCACCTTGAAACTCAACCTCTTATTTTTAGCCTAAGAGGAGAAAAATGAAACAATCAACTTCTTATATTTAGCCTAAAAATAATCTCATATGGGATTCATGCAATGAAGGGGGGAAAAAATAGGGAAATAAGGATTGTGTGAATTGAAATCGTGTTTCTTTCTTTTTATTACTATTTTAAAAATAAAAAAAGAATAAGAAGAATTGTTTGAAATTAGATTTCTATTAGAAGAACCTCTAAAAATTAAACAAATTTTTAAATAGATTTTACCATTAAATTCCAATCAAACCCCCATAAGTAATTATTAGCACTAAACATTAAACAATGATTATTCCAAATTAAAAAGAAAACAATAGTCAATGATGCACCTTTTCTTCTTTTTCTAATAAAGGGAAATAGAATTGCGCATTTGCACGTTTGAAGGAATTTCATGGGCTTTTCATTGCTTTTGCAATACTTTTAAAAGAATTTTTTTACTTTTTTGCATGCTACTAAAAGAAGAAGAATTATTGACGGACAAATTTCATAATCAATAATAAAATTTATTACTTGTTAGATATATAGAGCAAAATTGATGAGTTGTGTACTTTATACTTGCAGCAGATGTTTTTGATTTTGCTACCAAAACAAATTGCTCCACAGGAAACAAAGACTACGTTTCACAAACTAAATGTCAACTTTGTTTGTTGATTTTCTTCTGAAGAAAGAAATTTTTTCTTGTTTTTGTTCACTTTTCTTCTTTCTGTGCTGAGAAGCGTTAGATGAAACAATTTAAAAGGGAGTTTCTTTGCGTTGGAGTAATTACTTTGTAATTATTCCCCTTTTTTAAATTTGCAATTTATCTTTTCTTTCAGAAATTTTTTTTGGATCGGATCGGGTCAAATCGAACCGGTTCAGTCCACATGGATGGCCCGCAACCCAAAAACTTACGTTACTAATTTTATTTAGCGACGAATTAGTGACAAATTATCAAAAAAATTATTTACCTCGAATGATTAAATAAAAATCAGTATGTGAAAACGACGAGCTGCTTGTCAGGGCTAAGCAAAATCATGATGTTGTATTACTAGGCTTCTCCCTTCACTATCAGGGGCGGATCTAGCTATTTGGGTGGGGGTGCCACAGCACCCAATGGCCTCGATTAAAACTTTGTGTATATATGTATAAGTATAACGTATTCAATACATATATTACATTTGCCACCCAATGAACAATCAGTCGAATGGTTCAGCTGGTGAATGGCGTAAATCTCAATGTGTAGATCGAGAGTTCACACTTCCATGAGGGCACTATTATTTTTTTATCCTTTGCGCTCTTCCTTTTCTTTTCCCTCTCTTTTTGTTTTGTCTTTGTTTCAGTTTCTTGCCCTCTTCAATTAGTTTCTTTATTTGCTAGTCGTTACTTATTTATCTATTTTTAATTAATAAGTATATTGCGTGAAATTTTATATTAATATTAAATTTTACACGTCACATAAATATTAATAAAAATATTTTTAAATAGTATTTTTAAAATTATTTTATTTGAAATGGTGGATATTATTATGTTAAAGCTTTTGAATTTAAAGGTTCTTTCAATCTTTAACGTCACACTAAGTGGAGATGACTAGATTGAAGCTATAATTTTTATTTTTTCTCAACTATATGGTATTTAGAATGTAGATGACATATACAAATTTGAATTTTTGAGGTGAAAAAAATCTCTTGTTTTCGCAAAGTTACAGAAAATAAGGTCTCTTAATCCTAAATAAAATATCAAAAAAATAATTATTTAGGTGTATATCTTTAATATTAGAATACTTAAAAGAAAAAAAACATTACTAAATATGTATATTTGATCAATTTATTTATAGAAATCGTAAAAACTAAATAACCCGAATCATAACCTAAAATTGAAGGAACCGACCCGTTTACCATTTAGATGATATGGCACCCCTAGCCTCCGAATCCTAGATCCGCCTCTGTTCTCTATAAAAGTTTCACTGAATATATGTCGCCAAGCTACGATCGAGAGTTTCGCCTTTTGAAGCACCAATCACATAGGATAACCAGGCCACACCGAGTACAAAGTTGGTAGTTAACTCCTGTTTGTTTATTTCCTATAATGAGTAAGTTATGGTGGATTAACCATGCTTGCACTAATTATTAACCCCTTTTAACTTTTGCTAATATCAATGCATTAGCCAATAATTTCAAATAAGCTTTAGACCACCTTTAAGCTTTATCAAGCATTTTTTGGATCCCAAACTAGTAAAGAATACTCCAAATGGTCGTTGTTTTCTTATCAAGTGGCCTAAACTCCATAGTAAATTGAAAATTGAGTACTAAATAATGATATACTTTTGAGGGGGGAAAAAGCATATTCTGTAAACAACTCAAGAGGAAAAATAAAAGAATTAACCTTCGGAATTATGATTTTTTTTAAATGCTAAAGTTATGAGTGGGATGATGATTAGAATATTTTCAAACTTTTAAAACTTCAATTTTCGAATCAAATATTTAACAAAATGAGATTGTGTTTATGGAATAGTTTCGATTCTATATGCTAAATGTTGAATAATAAAAAGTAACCCCACTTACATACAACTATGCAATTGGTCCATTTTTGTTAGAATATTCATTAAAGGAAAAAAAGTGAAAAGAATTTAAAAGTAAAAAAGTGTATTTTTGAATCTTTTAGTCTTAAACCACATATATGTAGAATATATCAATATTATTTAATCTTATTATTTTAAATATATCATTTAGAAAGTTTAAATTAAACAGTTATCTAAAAAAATAAATCATTTTTTTGAAACAGACTAAACAAAAATAAATTGAAATGAATGAGTACAAATTAAGATTGGTGTCAATGAGTGAAATGAACATTCACGTGGTTGGTGAGCTTTTCATTTTATTTAGGAGAAAATGTGACCTAAAGCCACTATTTTTCAATATATTTTTATATTCAAAGCTTGAATTTATAAATAGGCTTAAAAAAAAGAAAGATTTTTCTATATTAATATCATCTAGTAGTTTTTTGTTCCTGAAAATAGGGGTGTACAAACAAAATTAATAAATAACATCAAATTACTAATCTGAGTCAACTTAAATTAAGACAAAAAAAATTGACTAGTGATTTGGTTTAGTGTTGAAAGTAAGTTATGTATTAATTATTACTAAAAATTTCAACATAAAAGATATCAAAATCGCTTATAATAAATATTGTTAACTTAGATTTTTTATTATGGTTTATTAATTAATAAAATATTTGTTTTATATGTTTCATTATGCGAGGATAAAATAAGTTTGAAATTTGAATGCATTATTTTTTGGGTTAGCAACTTTAAATCGGATATTTGATTTGAATTCTTAGCTTTTCAAACTTTAGATATTTGAGTACGGAGTTATGCTTTAACTCTAACTTCATATCTAAAGATTTTAAATAACACATTCATTTAAAAATGACTAATCTTTAAAAATAATTTTAAAAATTAAATTTATTTTAACTAGAAGTTTGTAGAAGCAACTACAAATGCAATTTCTACACATAAAATTGCACGTTTTCTTTTTTACCCTTCAAATGACTTGATCTTTGATTTTTTTCCCCTTTTACAATCGAACTTATGCCTAGTCGAAGTTCTTTATAGTCTGAACTTCAAACTGTAAAGTCGTGTTATTTTTGTTAAGTTGTTTTCGACTTACATTTTCAATATGTAAAGTTAAAAGACACGAAACAAAGGTACAAATGACTTGAAACTTGATTTAAGATCCACAATTGAAATGTTTATCAACGGCCCAATTACAATTGATGTGAACTATCCAAGAGTTCCCATTAGACAAAAGGGGATTTTTTTTTGCATATAATCACTCAAAAATAACTTAATTATGCTCCATAGCTACATGTTAGAGGGAGGATAGGCGAGCGATATTGGGAGAGGGAGGAGAGAGGGCAGAGAGTGGAGAGAGACGAATTGTATATGTATATCTATTGAATTGTATATGTATATCAATGGAATTGTATATGTATATCTGTCAAATAATTATATATATGTAACTGGTATATATATGTATTTGTATATCTGGCAAGCAAGATTGGCAGATGGAGGAGAGAGGCGAGCGAGAGAGGGCAAAGAGTGGAGAGAGGCGAACTGTATATGTATATATGTCAGATTGTATACATGTAACTGGTATACATATGTAATTGTATATCTGGTGAGCGAGATTGGCAGGGGGAGGAGAGAGGCCAAAGAGTGGAAAGAGAGTCTAATTGTGTGTGTGTGTATATATATATATTGTAGTTGTATATGTATAAATGATGCAATTACAGGTAAAATTAAGCTATTAGCCGTAATTAATTCAAACAATAGCTATGTTAGCTAATTAACTAGTATATGTTTGCTTATCCACGTAATTTTCTCTAGACAAAAAAAACTCAATAGTTATATTAATGAGAAATAAATATGATAGAATTTAGTGTATAAAAATATAATTATTTAAATTTGAATAGGTTATTAATCTACTTATTTGCTAATTCAACCTATATTGATCCGCAAAATTTAACCCATCAAAATATTGAGTTTATTTTCACGATATATTAAACAAATCGACCCATAAGTAATATTTAAAAAACATTTTATATTGATATGTTATATATAAACATAATAAAAATATATTTTATTAATTCTATATGGTAATTAAATAAATTATATTCAGTGCAAATACAATTTGTATATACTAAATATATGAAGTGTAAATTGAATATTTAATAAATATATAACTAAATATAAATGTTAATGCTATTAATATCTTGTTACAGATTTTAATCATTCACATTTATTCAAACTCATTAAGTGGTTGACATATTTATTTATTTTTAAATGCACGTACTTAATATGACTAAAGATCTAAATAATTAAGATTAAGAGCATGTCTGAGATTGCTGTTGGAAGCCTAAAAATACTTATTTTGAGAAAAAATAATTTGAAAAATTAAGTGTTCGATAAATCAATAAAACTGCTTTTAAATGAAAGCGGAAGCAGTTTTTCTACTATTGGAAGAAACTAAAATTTTCTACTTCTTGAAAAAAGCAGAAGCAGAAAATTATATTTTTCAAGACTAAAATATATGTTCCATATATACATATTTAGTATTTACTAATATATCTCTTATTAATTAATTAACATATCTCATAAGTTTGTTAGGTTTCATTTAAGATTTTTTTTTTAATGATAAATGATAAAGGAAATCTCAAAAGCACTTTTTAATAAAGATTAGTCAAACACAATTTGTTTATGAAAAAAACATTTTTCAAATGAATTAGTCAAACACAATTGTTTTTTCTCAAAAACAATTTTCTGAAAAACTATTTTATAAAAGTGCTTACGAACAATTTTACCTAAATCATTGGTTAAACATCACAATCCACACAAGCTAAAGCCTAAAGGGGCAACAAAAATTGACCATGGAAGTTCCCTTTCCATTTTAAATATTTCCACTTTTATGATTTTGAATAGAACATACAAATTTGGAGTGCCGTTTTAAACTCTTTTTCTCAATGGAATATTTGTCCAAATTGTCAAGTTTTCTATTCTCATTTTGGATAAGTGCCCCCAATAAAGTTTTCAACTTAAATTATCGAAACAGAAAAGAAACCGTAAATAAGAAAAAAGATAAAAGTATAGTAGGTATAACTTTTCGATCCATGTTACTATTAAGTAGGAACGTTAAATAAATAGGTAGAATTGAAATTGAAGAAATTAAAGTGGATTGAACTGCTAACTAGGTCGAATCATAATTCGTCCTAGTTTATTTTGGCTAAAATGAACTTTGACTAATTTAATCTAAATACTATTAATACACTGTTATAAATGAATGCTAATGGTATTAATATAGAGTTTATAGTTTTATAGAATGACTAATGGCATTGATATAGACTTTATTGAGTTTGTAGAGTCTCAATTATGCATAATTTATAGTAATTTGTTACTCAATATTCTCCTTTTTCGTTATTTTATTTTTTTCTTAATAAAATGGAAAATCTTAAAAATAGGCATGTAATCAAACTGATGCACCAAGGTAAATCACATTCCAAAAACTCGATAGACAATCGAACATATACAAAATAATAAATTTATGAACTAATATTAAAAAAATTGTTGTCAAAAACATCAAAAGATACTGCAATTATAGAATCTCTTATTGTTAAAAATAAATAAATCATTAAATACAAAATGTAATTGTACCTTGCTATTTAGGGGTAATTCAGCTTGTCGGGGCAAGTTCACAAATATCAGTAGCTTTTACTTAAATTATATATATTATCAAAATATTCACTAAATATATTTAAATATTTATAATTTTATTTGTGTATACAATTATTATTGTATATTAACTTAAAATTATTGTTAAAACAATAAATTTTAAATTTTGAATCCGTTTTTGACTATTTATTATTTGTATCTTGTACAATAGTATACATAATCTCTTAATGGTTGAAAAATTAATATTTTTTAAAATTTGGTTAATCTACTTAATAATAAATACAAAATGTAATAATACCTTGCTATTTAGGGTAATTCTGATTGTCGGATGCAAGTTTACGAGAATCAATAACTTTTACTTAAATTATATGTATTTATCAAAATATTTACTAAATATATTTAAATATTTATTTATGTATTCAATTAATATTATATATTAACCGAAAACTGTTGTAACTTTTAAAACTTTAGATTCAAAATTTTGAATCTGTTTCGGACTATTAATTATTTGTATAATGTAAGATAGTCAAACTATGTCACGTATGTTTTAATATTCTACCTAAAACAGTATTTAACGTCAACCTTATCCATAAAGATATGATAATTATATTATTTGTTACCTTATCTAGTCCATAAAGATCATTTTCTTAAAACTGTAATCTCGTTTAATTAAGGATCATAGTGCCACATATCTACATGTTTATTTAAAGTTTAATTTTTAAGTCCCTTAGGAAATTTATTTTAGTAATAATCTTAATATGAGTTGTTCATTTTTTTCCCCTTTATTTGAAAGAATATTTTACCTTATGGAATTTGCATTTTGTCCTTTAATAATTGATAAATTTTGTTTTTGATCATTGTAAATTTTTTATTAAATCTATTTAATTTTCAATTAATTGATATATGCACTTTGAATCCCTCTAATTGATGAAATTTTTATAACTTTTAACGGATTATCAAGTACTAAACTATTTAATTATTGTGTAATATTACTATTACTATGTATTTTGATGATAATATAAATATATAATTCTAGAAACAATTTAAATATACAAAAGAATAAATAAATAAATTTTATTTAATACAAAATGAATGTGCTAAGACAAATATTACGAGACCCAAAATCCAAATTTTATAGGAGTAATAAATAAGAGATCTACCATATTATAATCTTTCCGTTCTATATTAGTTATTCATTTTACTCTTTTATATGTCGATAAATAATTTTACTAATTCACCTTTTATCCACTTTTAACTTTTTGAAATCTATAAATTTGTTTAGGCTTCCAAAAATAAATAAATTATAGGGATAAAATGAAAAATATTTAATTCATTTTATCTTATTTTAATAAATTGACAAGTAATTATTTATAATTAGGCGTACAATTAATATTTGATGGGAAGTATGTATAGTTTTTGAAATTATCTCTTTTTTTTTTTTTGGAGTCCGTTTTGGAGCTTTCACTAAATTTGAATCGCACACTATAAAATCTATGATGCTCCCAACAAAATCTTCTCTATATCCAACATTTGAATTCAAGACCTCTGATTAAGATCGAAGCAATCATCCGATGATATCAGGGCAATGATTTTGCGGGGAAAAGATTGCGCTGCGCCAGCAAATTAAAAGCATTGTTTGACCGATTTGTCCCTACTTGCAATTGCATGCATCCCTTTCTTTTCCAATTTTATAACAAGGATCAAATTAATTAATGTTATTATAAATTTTTAATTTTTTTAGTAGTAAAATATATTTAGAAATTACGTAATTTTTTTTAGAGAAAAGGCATAGATTCCCCCCTAAACTTGTCCCAAAAAGTCAGTTACACACTTTAATTATCTCGATGACCTATTACACACCTGATCTTGTTTAAAGTGCTATTAATTCCCCCTTCCGAAGAGAATCTCAGTTTTTGTGTGAGAAACTGTTGAACACGCGTTTTGGAAACGAAAATAATATTATTTTAATCTTTTTCCCTTAATATTTTCTCGCACTTTCTTAAAATAGTAATTCCTACTCCGTGTGGTCTTCCTCCCTCACCATACATCTCTTTGTTCTTTAAGATTTATTTCTTCTTCCTTCTTCATAAGTAGAAGGGGAAAAGAGAAAAATTTAAAGAAAAAATAGGAAGTAGTTAGATGATTATGAAGTATAGAGATGTTGACGGTGGTGATACGTTGGTGGGCAACACCATTGTTGCCGGTGAAACAAATAAAAACTTTCAGATCTATAAAATTACTTTTAGATCTGTAATTTTCTTTTAAAATATTGATAATTATGGATGAAATTAAGCATTTTATATGTATTATTTGTGCATAATGAATAATCAAATATGTTATTGATGGTGGCTTGAGACAAAAATGACATTATGATGGTTGTAGGTGGTGTTCCGACAAGAATAGAGAAGACAAAGATAAAATAATTATTTTTTTTCTATTTCTTTTTAAAGTTCTTCTGTATGAGTTTTTTTTTTTTTTTTAAAAATTCTTCTGTATGAGTTCTTTTTTTTAAATCGAATTTGGACCCGTGGTCCGATTTTATTAAGCAAATTCTTCTGTATGAGTTTGAAATGCTTCCATGGAAATAAGTGAAGAACTAATTAATGGTGACAAAGAGAAGAACCGTTGAAGAAGAAGAAGTCAAAATAAAAAAAAATGTATAAGCTTTAAAAGAAATTGAAGGCCACCAATAAAAAGACACAGAAAAATATTATTGATAGAATTAATATATTAGAAATTATAATACTTAATTATATAATGATCAATAAGATAGTGCCATGTGTTAAAATTTAACATTTTAACATTTTTTCCTTCTTCTCACGCACCTTAAGGAAGGTGAAGACACTTTTTCTGCAATGCCATCTTAAAAGGGGGTATTAATATCACTTTAAACAAGATTAGGTGTGTAATAGGTCATCGAGATAGTTAAAATGTGTAACTAACTTTTCGAGACAAGTTTAGGAGGAAATCTATGCCTTTTCCCTTTTTTTACAATAATTCACTATATATAATAATTTAAAATATTTAACGGCAGTACTATTATTCGATAGTAATTTGTTATATAAGTGATAAGACTTGCCACAGTATACGTGATACAACAAACTATTTGTTTCATAAACTTTTCATTGTTCATATAAAGTTGCTACTTTTATTCTTTCTTGAAAACAGTGCTATAAATTTCATCTCCAATAATGGCGGCTCGTGTATTTCTCTCTCGTTCTGTTCATCTGCTTTCAAAGGGTAATAATGTCTATTTTTTTATGATTCTTTTACTTTTATGTCTCTCTGTTTAATGGATTTTGATAATTTTGTTGAAATAATTATGGGGTTAAATTAATGAATTTCATGATCTTGTTAATTGAATTTCAAGATTTGGATGAAAAGTTTCAATCTTTGTGTGTTTAGTAATAATGGTACAGACCCTTTATATGTTTTTAGTGGTTTTGAATTTAGAATGCTTAAAGATCTAATCTTTGGACAATCAAAAACAAGAAACTCAAACATGTTTAGTAAAATTAAACTTTTTTTCCCCACCCTATCCCTAAGAGGATCAAGTATTAATAGTGTTCACACTTACCCTCCACTCCAGCGTGATTGAACCTTGGTGGAGGTGTTCAACAACTTGACCAAGCTTCACTTGTGTTTTTTTTCCTTACCACCTGTTGCTGGTGGAAGGTGACCTGTATTCTCAAGGTGCACGAAAGCTGGCCCGAACACGGGAGTCATAAAAAATACTAATACATAACTTTACATGTGTTTTAGTAGCATGAGTCTTGTTGTACATCTCCATCTTGCTAAATTATCATGATTTTTCTTTAATGTTGGATGTTAAAGAGTTATAGTCTAGTTTCACTTTGATCATTGTTAATTTTGAAGGCTGAAATCATATTGAAATGGTTGAATATTGTATAGAGTTTAAAGTCTTTTCAACAACCTTGTGCTTATGAACTATTCAAAAGTTGAATATGGATGAATGTTCAAGAGTTTTAGTCCTGTTTGACTTTGACCATTCTGAATCTTTAAGGTAGAAATCTTATTGAAATGGTTGAATATATTGAATAAAGTTAAAGTCTTTATCAACAACCTTGTACTTGTATACTATTGAAAGGCTGAATATGGATGAATGGTTTTTTTCCTTTTTTTGTGAAGCATTACTTGTTGAATTGGTTGTTTCTGTGAATTGTAATAACTGCAGAAAATGTAGTAAGTAATTTGTACATTTCCTAATTTCTGGTTGAACTAGTAACAAAGTTCTATAGGGAAAGAGGATTAATAGTCCTTTTTCAATTTTCTTGAATTCTCACGAAATTTTGTGATGTGTCATTATCATTCCTTCTCCTTGACTTGGGAGATTTTCGCCGCTCTTTTCTGGTCCCTACAGATTCTGAGATGACATGTAGAGAACTATAATGAGAAAAACTATTTTGTGTAGGAAAAAGATCCCATCTTGGCAGAATAGCTGCTTATAAATACAGCACAGCGGCTGCTCTCGAGGAGCCCATCAAGCCTACTGTCAATGTGGATCATACTAAACTTTTCATCAACGGGCAATTTGTTGATTCTGCATCAGGTAAATTTGTTAATCACCATAATGGATCTCAGTTCTCTTTTTTCATATTTTTATTTGGCCCTTTTGTTGTACAATGGAGCTAATTCCTTGAGCTTTTAGGAAAAACTTTCCCAACTCTCGACCCCAGGACAGGGGAGGTAATTGCACATATTGCTGAAGGTGATGCAGAAGATATTAATCGGGCAGTTGCTGCTGCTCGTAAGGCTTTTGATGAAGGACCGTGGCCTAGGATGACTGCTTATGTATCTACTTTGTATCTCTTAGTACATTCTTTTGCTTTGTTAATGATTGTGCATGCGAGATTACATCTAATTGTTAATGGTTCATAACTGCAGGAAAGGTCAAAGATATTGCTGCGCCTTGCTGATCTGATTGAAAAACATAATGATCAAATTGCAATGCTTGAGACTTGGGACACTGGGAAGCCTTATGCACAAGCTGCTAAGATTGAAGTACCAATGGTTGTACGTCTACTCCGTTATTATGCTGGTATGTTAGATAACCATATGGAGAGCGTAATTGTATTTCGCCACTTCTTTCATGTTGGTTGGCTCCTGAGAATATTTTATGCACCTGATGTTCTCCTTTTGATTCTGCAGGCTGGGCAGATAAAATTCATGGTATGACCATTCCTGCCGATGGACCTTATCATGTTCAAACGTTGCATGAACCGATTGGGGTTGCTGGTCAGATTATCCCATGGAATTTTCCTCTCCTCATGTTTTCTTGGAAGATTGGCCCTGCTTTAGCTTGTGGTAACACAATTGTCCTAAAGACGGCTGAGCAGACCCCATTATCTGCATTGTATGTAGCAAATCTATTGCAGGAGGTATCATCCAAGTTTCCTCTTTTATAATCCACAAGAGTCGTTCCGCACTGCAAGTACACAAAGTCTCATATTATAGGCATCATATCTTGAGTGAAATGATCAGTTTTTACTTTTCAAGTTTTATGAAAATGATCCATTACTTCTTATACAAAGTCACCAAAGTGTCATGAGTTTATGGTGTTAATAATAATCACAAACTGAAGCATCTACTTGTTAATATGCCACAACTTATTTTCTTTTTAATATGTTGTTGTTGCCACTTGCTACATGTTTCCAGTGATACGGGATATCTCTAATACTCAGTTATTACTAACAGGCTGGCCTGCCTGAAGGTGTTCTGAATATCATTTCTGGTTTTGGTGCCACAGCTGGTGCTTCTCTCTGTAGTCATATGGATGTGGATAAGGTAACTCTATCTACTTTTATTCAGTCTTTTAGTCTGTTCTGTGTGAAGATCTGAAGTTTGTGGCTTTTTGGCTTTTACTTCTCCATATTGTGTCAATTTCTTTGGTTTGAAGGATTGCTAGAAACAGCACAACTACTCCTCGACCTATTTCATATTCATGCATTTAATTCATGTATTGGCATTTGCAGCCATTTCTTGCCAAATACTAGTTGTGCCAAATGAGCTAATATCCCTCGACTTGATATTATTTCAAAAACAACAGTGAAGAAATCTTGTCACTTGAAAAGACAAGTTTTCATACATCAATAAAGAAGGCAAGTTTCACACATATTATGCAGGAAATCTAGTGCATCTTCAATAGTTGATCCCGTTCAGTATGAAAACTCTGGTAGTATTTGATGTTAGCGTTACTCTTATTCTTAACCAATTATGGACTGTATTTATGGGATTATAGAGTTGGTAGCACTTGAATCTTTAGCCAGCCATGCTATTATATGCAATTTATCCGAACTCTAAGTATTAGAATGGAAGACATGTCTGCACATATGTAGCTTATTCAAGTCTAACGAGCAGATAAGGAAACAGATGACTTGAATTATCTATTTATATCTATGTATAGTTGTACATATGTAAGTAGATACCAGTATATTGCACTGGATTGGAAACTGATTCACTTTTGTTCCAACAACAGCTTGCTTTTACTGGATCAACAGAGACCGGGAAAACCATACTTGAATTGGCTGCTAAGAGCAATCTTAAGCCTGTGACATTGGAACTTGGAGGGAAATCCCCTTTTATTGTTTGTGAAGATGCTGATATTGATACGGCCGTTGAACAAGCTCACTTTGCTCTCTTCTTTAATCAGGTACTATTTCCTATCTATACTTCTGCATTGGTTGTTGGTCAGGTTCATGTTAGATACTAACACCTATGACATAAATTTTAAAGGGCCAATGTTGTTGTGCTGGCTCTCGGACCTATGTTCACGAAAAAGTCTATGATGAATTTCTGGAGAAGGCAAAGGCACGCGCCTTGAAACGAGTAGTTGGTGATCCGTTTAAATCAGGCACTGAGCAGGGTCCTCAGGTATTGATGATCTCCTAACTAATCCTCTTTCTTATCTAAAATGCTGGAAACCAATGTATTAAACCTGTATGACGAAAAACAAAGCATATCTCCTTCCTTTTAAGTCTTCTCTTAAGGTAACAATACTAAACCTGAGAGTTTCCTGTCGCAACAGATTGATTCAAAACAGTTCGATAAGATCATGAAGTACATTAAATCTGGTGTTGATAGTGGAGCTACTCTTGAAACTGGGGGTGAGCAATTTGGTAAAAAGGGCTACTATATTAAGCCCACCGTCTTCTCTAATGTTAAGGTATATACATTTTCACTTTAATAGACATGATTTATAGCATCAACGTCCATAAATTGTCATAGCTAACAAATTGTACAATTGTCAGGATGATATGCTGATTGCACAGGATGAGATTTTTGGTCCAGTACAGTCCATCTTAAAATTTAAGTATGTGAGAACGATCAAATATATATGTCAACAGTACGTGGAACTTTATTATCGACTTCTATTTATGGTATGCATTTGTTCATTACAGGGATCTTGATGAAGTGGTACGGA
>JAJOOR010022952.1:0-20343 GCA_036250505.1 Solanum acaule | reverse complement strand
CCCCCCCCCCCCCCCCCCCTTTTTTTTTTCCCTCTAAATCCCCTCGCTCCACTCATTTTGGAACTTCTAATCATTGAAATAGTTCTAATTATCATCAATCAATTTTTCGTCAATTATTCTTTAGTTATTTTGATACTTTTGTTGAGACGTACGTCAAAACTTAATAATATTACTTGTTTTCTTATTTGTTTCATAAAGATTATGAAACACTAATTCAGTTACTTGTATAATAAATATGTGTGATAATTTATACTTATATTAGTTGAAGTGGGTTCTTGTACTACTTTTTATGAAAATAATTAATGACTAGTTAATAATCTACAGACTATCTCAACTATTTACTTTTATCTTCGTGTATTAAATTATGAAGATACTTTAATAAATTTAATAATTTTGTTAAGACAAGAATGGGAGATCACCAAAGAACAAATCTAAGATATTGTAAGTTTTATTTTATCTCCTTAATTTCTATAATTGATATAGAAAATATTAATATGTTGTTCAAATCTATAAACATATTTTAAAACTCTATAAAAAGTATTGTAATTCACAATAATTCAAAATTCAAAACACTTAGAAAGTATTTGAAAAAATTATCATAAGGAATATTCTTGAATGTCCAAATTAATAGTAACTAAGAAAAGCAACGTATTTAATCTTACCTTCATGTATTAAAGGACGCGGATCCTTTAATATTTTTTTTTTACTTTTGTTAGGATAAAAATAGAAAAACATTAGAAAAAACAATGATATATAAGCTTTCTTTTCTCTCCTTAATTTTCATTATTACAGTAGAAAGAATCAATGTGTGTTGTTCACTTGTTCCAATCTAACATCAACATGAATACTCCATAGAAAATGATATTTAATATTACCCTGTGGATAGAAGTAAAAAACAAGTTTGATATGTAAGCATTCCAAATGGACCCTCACTCTTTTTTTTTGTTTTTTTTTGTGTTGCTTCTTTAACAGATTAATTATAGATCAATGAAGAAATGGAACCATCTTGTGTTCATTGTTAATTGGCTTCCAAACTATGACATCTGCTCTGTAGCTTGATGTTCATATCTCCAAGACTATTACTGAATAGAAGCAGACATACCCGCAGAAGCTCCTGCTATCACGGTAGTTCCTTCAACAATACTTGATAACTTGTCGGCTGGTAGAAATTTTATAGGATTGCAATAAATTCATGAAGAAATCTTACAACCTAAGCAAGAACCTGGTTCTTGCTAAATTTACAGAGTAGAAATGCAACACAAAAAAATAGACTAACTCTAGTACCTCTACTCAACAGCTTAGTCAAACTGTTAAATGATTAATTATAATCAAACACTATACTCTCCAAGAAGTCAAACCCACTTCTTGTTACAATTCTCTCAAACTCTCTTCACACTTGGAACAATTATCCCTAAACAATAATTCTAAGATGAAACAATGCAAACTATTCTTTAGAAAGCAAACCTAACTCTAGTTCTTCTTTCTTTTGCTTTCTTGATCTCTTTAGTCGTTCTGCCCTTGCTGGAAAAATCTTTGGATTGTAGATTGCAAAATCCGATTTTTCTTTCTCGAAATTATCCTTTTATAAAGATGGATTAAACCCTAGTTGACTCCTACAAGGAAATTAATTCTTTTCCTAGAAAAGTATTCCTTTTCCATGTAGGAGTCGTTTCCCTTTTTCTTTTCCTTACTTGATAGAGTTTATGTTTAAACATGGTGTCTTTCTTTTAATCTGTATGTGCAGTTCCTCTTTTACCTACCTAAACTATCACTCCCTTAGTGTTAAAACACACCTACTTTACTTTCACACATATCAAAAAGATAAAGACAATATCAATCAAGCAATTATTGAATTAGGTCAATTTGTATTATAGCCTACATGAGATCGTAAAATAAATAAATGAAAGAGACTATTAACATAATTAAATTAGATATATATCCTACTGAACCTTAAACTCACAATAAACACAAAAATGGAAAAACAAAGATCAAGAAATTCATAAATGCAACCTAGCTGTAAAATCTGATGATGAATTTAAACAAACAACACATAATCTTAAAATAAAATACAAAAGGAAAGTGTATTACCTTTGTTGAGCGTCGACTTAAAAGCTCGAGTTGACGAACTTGTTTGTGTTCTACCTTTTCTCATTGAATCAAAAACGCAAGGAAGGAAAAAGAATTTAAACTATGAACAAAAAATTTTACAACTCAACTTTTGCCCTTTTTGGGGTGTGAAAACCATATGAAAGCAATGAATGGGTCGGGTTTAAACCGTATGAAATAGGATAAATTAAGAGTTAATGGTCAAAACACACCTAAATTATCACATTTTTGCGAGTTTCATATACTTCACCTATCCATTGTTTAATTTAACTAACTAACCTATCATTCCCTTTGTATTAAAACACACCTTGATGTTGAGTTGGCCAAATATCTATTCCCCATCCATAATAGGTGCATGTAGGCCAACTCAGCATCAAGATGTGCTTTAACACAAAGGGAGTGGGTTTGGTAGTTAATTTGAACAATGGACAGATGAAGTATGAAACTCACGGAAATGTGATAATTTAGTTGTGTTTTGACCATTAACTCTTAAATTATCCTATTTCATACAATTTTAACCCGCCCCATTCACTGTTTTCATATGATTTTCACACCCCCAAAACGGTAAAAGTTGGGTCGTAAAAAATTTCGTTCATAGTTTAAATTTTGTTTCCTTCCTTGCGTTTTCAATTCAAGGAGAAAAGGTGGAACTCGGACAAGTTCTTCAACTCGAGCTTTCAAGTCGGCGCTCAACAAAGGTAATACACTTTCCTTTTGTATTTTAGTTTAAGATTATGTGTTATTTGTTTAAATTCAACATCAGATTTTGTAGCTAGGTTACATTTATGAATTTCTTGATCTTTGTTTTTTCATTGTTGTTTTTATTATGAGTTTAAGGTTCAGTAGGATATATATCTAATTTAATTATCATAACATTATCTTTCATTTATTTATTTTACGATCTCATGTAAGCTAATACAAATTGACCTAATTCAATACTTGTTTGATTGATATTGTTTTTGTCATTTTGATATATGTGAAAGTAAAGTTTATTCACTCAACATTGAGGTGTGTTTTAACACAAAGGGAGTGATAGTTTAGGTAGGTAAAAGAGAACAAGAAGTAGTTGAGGTATTAAACTCGTGAAAAAGTGATAGTTTCAGTGTTTCTTTAAGCAATAACTCTAAAATTAACCCAATAATTAAAAAAACCAAGGACCACATGAGATTTCTCATTAGGAACATAAGGCGTGTGTAGGCCAGCTAAGCATCGAGGTGTGTTTTGACACAAAGAGAGTGATAGTTTAGGTAGGTAAATAGAACAATGGATATTTGAGGTATCAAACTCGAGGAAATGTGATAATTTAGGTGTGTTTTGACCATTAACTCATATTTTTTATCTTATTTATAATAATGAATACAATAGTATCAAAGGTTGAAGGACTTGTGTCTTAGGTCACAAGTTAGAAACTATGCGAAGTGAACTAAGTCCAGTATTTAAGTGGAGAACGATAGAGGGATGGGCCATCATTCCACAGTTTCAAAGGTTGTGGTTGGCCACAGGGGCGTAGGCACATGTAAGTCAGGGTGCCAATTAGACACCCTTCGTCGGAAAAAAAACCCATATATACAAGTAAAATGATACACGAAGTGGTTAAATAACATATTTTGGACACCCTTGATGTAATAGGATGTTGTAGCCTAGTGGTTTCAAATATCTTTATTAATTGGTTTTAGACGCCTTGAATTCTGGACACTCTTCGTAAATTTCCTGGCTTCGCTACTGGTTGGCCAAGAGGGTCGGCTCTAGATATATTTCTCGATCATTGGAAAAAAAACATCAATAGCAGCTTGGATCCACTACATGTAGATCTTTTGTTGTGATAATGAAGGTAAAACTATGTTAGAGTTTTGTTCATTCCTTCAATTAACATTGAATCCTTCAATTGTGCCTTTTGAGATTAGGTTGCAAAGGTCAGATTTTAGAGCGGAATGGCATGTATCGAAGGCACTAGACACATACTATCAGGACCCGAGACTACCCCTGTCAATCTAAGTCTAACGGGTAATCCTTACACACCCATAGTGGCAAGTAGTTCTAGGACTCAGGGATTGCTACCAAAGGTAACGGGTGAGCCTTAATTCCTAAATTTGTTCGGTGCTAAGTAAGATTCCCAACGTAAAAATGTTGATAAACGACAAACATTGATAATCTAATAATACGAAATGATGTTGATAATAATTAAGAGTAGCTCATGAATACTGATAATTTGATAATAACTGAGAGACACTTTATCTAAAAGCATCTTAAATCATGAAAACTAGTAATCTGAGGCATGCTACTAAAATAATATAGTTATGAGACATGAATTTAACTTTGTTCTAAGGGTTCTTGAAAATATATTTAGAAATAATGAATGATAGTCTGAAAACACATAATTAAACTATCCATGAAGAGGAGAGGAAAATATCATGGAATTCATGTTTTACATAAAACCCTAAGCCTTGCAGAAATCATTAACCGAGAAACTGGGTTTTCTTTGGGACTCAACCGGTGATAAAATATTCACTGATGAAATCCCACATACCTGGAAAGAAGACACTAGCTTGAAATCTTGAACTTTAAGACTTGAAGATGAAGAACCCTGGTTCTTGGTTGAGAGGAGCCTTGAATGAAAAGAATTTGATTTCTAAGTATTAGGGCGTAAATGGGGAGGTTTAGGTCAATTAATTTCCCTTAAGCCCACTTAGAATAGGTTAAAACGACATAGTACAGGGATTAAAAGAGTGGGAAAAAAACAAAATGACCCTACGAGAAAACTGACATCGGCAGGTTTTATGAGGGATTAAACGTTCGTAAAACTTAGAATTTTCTGTGGACTTCCATTTTTACTTCCCATGTCTGATCTAAACTTAAAAACCTCTGAGGTGTTGTTACACCTACATACTCGCTCGAGCACAATTTAGAGCTGAGAAATTTATCGTGACTAAAGATCCTAACTTGGCTTTGTATGCAATGGCATGGCCACATAGACTGAAAGTGGTCAGTTGATCACTCTTCATCAAAAAATTACACGGATTATGTAGAAACCTATATGGTGTGTATAGGTCAAAACATCACGTGTATTACTCTTAACGAAATTATTGGCCTTGCCGCTGTTTGTACATTGATCTTACCTACAAAAACAGATTGAAATGAGGTACCATTTCTATTCTCATTGAAGTATCTTCAATTGCTGATAACATCCTTTGAAGAAGCCTAAGATCAAACCTTTTCCTTTCACATTGTGCAATAGCTCTAGGAGTTACTGTCTCGAATTGTAGCAACCACCAGAGATGAGACATAAATTCTACCCTGCTGCTGCTACGTTTGAAAATGTATAGCATAGCCATCCCTCGACTGCAGTTAGTCTTTTGAATCCCTTGGTAGTTGTTTAGAAAGGACTTTAGAATGCATAGATTTCTTCTGTTGACTTGATGTATGTTGCTTAAGTGGCAATGAGATTTATAGAAATAGTAAGTCGAATAGTATGGAGGATATGGATTAGGGTAGAGGTATAGTTAGATAGTTGAGATTTGTCTCGCTTATTCTTCTATACTGGTAGTCATATTATTACTCTGGGAGTTTATTGGCATTCCACTTTTGTTACTATTTAATGTTTCTTGCACTTTGATTATTGTATTATTTTGTTGTAGTTACTAATTCTTTTTTAGTATGTTCTGACATGCCTTCTTAAGTAATTTGTCTTGGCTTCTTCATTCCTATTGTTTTCTTTTTTCAAACTTCTTTGTAATGATTTTACTTGAGCTGAAGGTTTATCGGAAATATCCTCTCTACCTCCCCGCTTGTGGGTTTAAACTAGGTATGTTGGTGTTCATGTCGAATAGTAGACAACTGTGCTAGTACCTTAACAATTCTGTTTTTGCTGTCATTTGAGGAACAACAAGAATATCCTTTTTCTGTTATCTAATCTTACTTTGATAAAACACAATAATTTAGGTATAGCTAAACGAGAATTCACAATTTCTTCCTAATTTCTGCGATTCATCTTAGTTCTTATAAGCTTTACTGCTAATTCAATGAAGATGCTTTTCCACAACTCAAGTATGACGAATGTCTACCAGCTAATTACTGGAATATGATCTTACTGCCTTCGAATTTGGAAGTTTTTATATCATACCGAAACCTAGGATTGTCTGTTGTATGCCATTTCTCTTGTGCTTATAGAACACAGAGTCAGAAATTGTTTTTAACATGAGAAACTTGGTACGACAAGTTCATTTGTGCTTAGCTTACACATGTTGTGCTGGACATGATGATATATCACCAATTGCAATTTAGCTTTTTATGCCTTATAGTGGCAAGCTCCACTTTATGCCTACTATATAGTATACACTTTTCTCATATCTATTCTTTCTGTGTACCATCAACTATTGTCTAATTTATCCTTTTCTTTTCAGCTATGATTGTACAAATAGCAGTAGCAACTACAGTTTGAATGCTCGGATTGGCGTATTGGAATTATTTAAGCCTCCAACTCCAAAAGATTGTGGTTCACCAGATTGTCCTCCGGTGACTTCGCCAAGGGTCCAAATCAGTGATAGGAGATATTTAGCCTACAAAGAGGGTAGTGTTGCCATCATTATTATTGTTCATGGCTTCGATAGTTCCAAAGATTTGATGTTACCAATATCCGATGTATGAAAACTTTTATAACTCCATATTTAGTGTGATGACCAAGTTTGCTTGCACCTACAATAAGGTTGAAACTCAGAAAAATCTTGCTGAGTCCAATCTTTAACGTTGGACTCAGCAAAACTTTTTTGACTTTCAACCATATTGCAAAGTGCAAGCAAACTTGGACATAACATACATAATAGATACTAAAATGAATTCGCTAAATATGGAGTTTTAGAAGTTTTCATACTTGGGATATTGGCAACATCAAGTCTTTGGAACTATCAAAGCCATGAACAATAATAATCTTGTTCTTTGCCTTCTCCTTGGCAGCGCCACCCTCTTTGTAGGCTACATATCTCCCATTACTGAGTTGGACCCTTGGCGAAGTCACCGGAGGACCACTTGGTGAGCCACAAACATTTGGAGGGGGAGGCTTAAGTAATGTCAAATAAGCCCATCCGAGCATTCCAAGATCATGATATTGAATCCAAGGGAGCTTCTCTTCTAGATAACAATTGAGTTCGCGTGCAATAATTCTGTTATCGTGTCCTTGCCAAATCTGGACTGAACCTTCGTTATCTGGAAAAAGGAATTTTGATATCCGTCGGAGCAAAGTCCCAATTTCCAAGCCAACTATCAGGTCCCGATGCAAACATTCAAACTCGCGTTGACGTCGTACCTTCTCCTGGACAAAGACATAGTTCCAGAATTATGACAATCATAATGGTTAGCAAATACTAGCTATGTTAGTGCAGCATTAGATGTTTTTTTTTGGGGGGGGTGGGTGGGTGGGTGGGGGGAATAACATTATATATACAAGGTAAATATGTACATCTTTTTATGTATATAGTAGATATTGACACATTTGTTAATTCACAATGATAGTTATTGTGAAACCATCTTGAGGAAACTTTTTACTAGTTAAAGGTGAGTCTTGGAGCACAGTAACGTTGTCTCTGAGTGATACCTATAGGCCACGTGGAAGAAACCACTAATGCTTGAACCAGGGTTAGTTGTCTACATCACATCTGTTATAAGGTGCAGCCCTTTCACGAACTTTGCTAACGTGGGATGCTTTGTGCACCTTGCTTCCCCTTTTGCATGTATTTGTGGACAAGATGGTAACTTGCAAGAAACTTAAGTGCATCAACATTTGTAATAAATACTAGATATGTGAACCCGTGCTAGTACAGACTCAATATATGTTACTCTCTCATTCTCAACTTAGAGACAATTGGAATTTGGAGAATCGTCCAAATTTTTGTATGGCTTTTAAATGTTTTATTTTGTTAATTATTATGATTTATATATAGTACTTTTTAAATAATTTTCAAATAATACATATTACTCCATATATATATCCCAATTTACGTGGCACAGATAGAATTTAAAGAATCAACCAAATTTTTTTATATGTTTTTCAAATATTTCAAGTTGTTAATTATTGAGATTTATAGGGCTTTTTATGTCATTTTCAAATAATCTTTATTACTTCTTTTGTCTCAATTTATGTGGCACCAATAGAATTTTCAGAGTCAACCAAATTTTTTATGTCTTTTAAAATTTAAATATTTTAAATTGTTAATTATGGTGATTTGTAGATTTTTTTATATGTAATTTGCAAATATCAAAAAAGAATAAAAACTATGATAAACAAATTAAAACGAAAAAAATATAAAAATTACATAAATGACCTTGGCTAAAAGTAGGCTTGTCGACCAGGAAGTATCTACTCCTAGACTTCTCTATATAGTAGTAATGAGGTGAAAATTTACTATTTATCTACTCTTTCAGCCAAGGTTCTCTTTGTTCTTTTTCAAAATGCATTAGCCGAAAGAAATCAAAGTTTCATGCTCAATTTTGAATTAGAAAAATTAAAAATAATGAATTGACGTCGATAGTAGTACGTTGCAACATACAATCCAGTAATAGTTTTCTTAAAATTCCGCATTAGCTTATGGGAGTGTAACATTGATACTCTGACACAAGTTAGGAATCTATGAACTCTATTTTATACATTTTGACTAAGCATATGAATCATGAATGTCTAATATGAATATTCCTATTATTTTATAAGTTTGCAAAAATGTAAGTGTAAGTTGTGAGAAATTATAGAGTTGATTTTCTCCAAATATAGACATACTCTATATTTGAAGATTAAAATAGAGAATTTAGGATTTTTTTATTTTGAGAAAACACTTAATTGCATCAATTTAAAATATGTTTCAGATGTCCATAAGACATCATTGCATTAGTTACAACGCAACAGGGGAAGGCAGAATCCAAAGAAATTATATTTATACATGAAATAGAAAATTTTAGCTAGATTATGAGCTAATAAATTCCATGTTCAAGGAATATATATAATCTTGATTTCTTCGAAAGACTTCATCAATCGCCAAACATCATCGCAAATGGTCTCTATTTCCCAAGATGTCATCAAATTCTTTTGCAATATTTGTATAACATTCTTTGCAACTGACAGTATGTGAACCTTTGACCAACCCTTTTATATGCTCTTTCCACAACTTTCCGAATTGCTAGTGCTTCAACAGTTATGACCTTTCCAACAAATTGAATAGGGGTATCAAAGGCATGAAGCAAATGACCACAGCTATCCATATCAGCCATTCCAATGCTTACCTTTTATTTCTCCCTTTGTAGACGTGCATTTGTGAAAACAACAACCCCATTTCGGGCCAAAGTAATAGTTACATCATAAATCTTGTTAGGTATAAGATTCGCTGAATTTTGCACAACGTCATCATAATCATATAAATCAAATAAAGCCTTATTAACTATCTCATTAGGTTAGTATGTACCACCACTAAAGGGACAAGTGGGCCCCAGTTAATTTTATCTTTTTTTATAAAAAAATCATTTAAACATTAATTAAGTTAGAGGGGTCAAATTATAATATTTAAAAATTAGAGTTTGAAAATGATTTGTTTCTTCTCCCCTTCTCTCACCAACGTATTACTACTATATAGAAGTTTCTACCAGCAAGGTGTTGATGGTCGACATTCCTGCTTCTTTGCATGGGCAATTTTATCAGTTCTCGCCTTCTTTTGTTTCAAGTGGAACTTTGATTTTAGCCTAGACTTATTATAGATAAGGACCCCATAAACATTCTCATAGTTTTCATTGATATTATTCGCCTATGCTTCATCTCTTTGTTTGTATGTATCTCTTTCATCTTCTGGATTTGTCTTGTACTCTTTGGTCAAATTTAATTATAATTATTTCAAGTTGTAGACGAAGTGTTCGACGAAAGTGCTGAGCAAACTTCTGCTTTATCAATCAAAGAAATCAAGAGTATTTGAAAGTCAAAGTTTTAATTTTAAAATATTAAATTAATCAAATCTAATTTTAATTTTAAAAATCGTCAGATCAACTCTTAAAATGTGAAGCGTGAATACCCACAAAACTTTACTTGTTTTTTTTTTTGGGCTATTGTTAAGAAGTAATAGCCATTAACTGTGAATTGGTAGCTATACTAGATGCATAATTCGTAGCTATTTCCTATGGATGTAATGAAATTATTTTGTTGATGTTCAACAATTACTATAGATACAAGTTAATAATACAATTTATTTTTGACAAATAAGCTTTATGTTTTTGAAATAAAATTCATATATTTGAAAACCACGTAAAAATATAATAAATATAATAATTAACAACTTTAAATGTTTGCACTAGAACTGAATTTCTTAAAAGTATGATAACATAGAGTGCAACCTATGTTGTCTAATTTGCATTCATTTAGAAAAGTGAAATTTGAGTTGTGCTTAAAAATTTAATATTAATAAATTTTAGTAGGCACGACTAGAAGCTATCATGGTAGTAATAAATCCTCAAAATAAATATTGCATGTGCTTTACATGTCATAATAAAATTCTAAAATTAACTATCCAAATAGACCTCCAAATCAATTAAAATTGAAAGGCTTATTATTTGTTGTTGCTATTATTTTTTATCATTACTTTTTATATGGCTTCCTCACTACAATACTTTATTTTGCTTATGAATTTGATATGCTTTACTTGAGTCGAGAGTCCATCAGAAAT
Organism: Solanum acaule; assembly: GCA_036250505.1. NCBI lineage: Eukaryota > Viridiplantae > Streptophyta > Magnoliopsida > Solanales > Solanaceae > Solanum > Solanum acaule. The sequence continues at coordinate 9,550 of JAJOOR010022952.1, read as the reverse complement.
AAATTTCTCTACTTTCATAAGATAGGGTAAGGTTGCATACACATTGAACACCACCCTCCTCTAAGTCCACTTGTATGATTATATTGTTTATGTTGTCCTTAGTGTTATCATACCAAATTAATTTGGTACAATTCGATTGTAAAGTTTAATATCGTACGTTGGTAACCATAGTTTGTTAGACTTCGACCTATATATAATAAGAAATTACGACTTCACATTTTAAGAAACGTCTCAATCATATACTATAAGTCAAACTTTTTTTAGTTAAACATAAAGCATCTTTTAAGGGGATATTTAGAAAAATACAATGTATATATATATAAATAACCTCGTACTATTTTTATCTTGAAATAATCTAGCCCAACCTACCTTAAAATAGGGTGTCGATAATCTCACACGATTTTAATCTTGAAACTAAGTTAGCCTAACCTACTCCTACAACTCTATTGCGTACTAAGTTACCCCAACCTACTCCTACATCTCTATTACCTACAAATTAGCCAATTCGCATAGTAGTGTTGGTTAGGTTGATTATGTTGTATGAAACATAGTGTTGATCAGTTAAGAACTTTTATATTTAAAAAATGGGGGTGAAGAAAGTGAGAATATTGGGGTAGATGTAAGGTTATACTAGAGAGATAAGATCATTAAGAATGTAGATACCTTAGCCAAGGAGGGAGTGACCTCTATGGTGGACAAGATGAAAAAAGGCAGGTTGAGATGATTCAAACATGTGAGAAGAGGTGCGCAAAACCCCAATGAGGAGGTAGACTAAAGAAGTGTTGGAGAGAGGTGATTAGGCAGGATATGATACAATTTCAACTTAGAAAAAACATGACCAGATAAGAGATTATAGTGATTATGAATTACGATAAAAGGTCAGTAGATAGTTGAGCATTATCTTATTTTTAGGTGGGATAAGATTGGTGGGGTAGTTTACTGTGCTATACTTGGTTCCAGCTGATTCTACTAGTAGAAGTAACATTTTATCTTGTAGTTGCATGTTTTACAATTTTTTTGTTACTCATTATTTAATGTCCTTCATTTATCACATTATTGGGTCATTGTTATTTCTCATGTTTTCTGAATGTTATGTATGCTTTACTTATTATTTGTTATGTTTTCTTTACTTCATTATTTTTCTTTGGCATTACTTGAGTCAAGGATATTTGAAAACAAATCTCTCTATCTCCATGAAATAGGAATAAGGTCCTCAGACACTCTACCATCGCTTATAGGACTACATTGAGTTTATACATTGCAAGGAAGTCATTTTTATCGAATCAATGACCACCCACCTTACTCAAATATCTTATCTGATTGCAGGGACCTACTCCTCCAACCGAGGAACCTCTAGTTGAATATAAGTATGAGGAAGATAATCAAGTGGTAGACGTACTAGCTAAAGCGAGTTCTTGGATGATGCAAACTAACTCTTTTGTGTGTCGGACAGTTTCTCCTTTGTTTGTGTTCGGAACAATGAAAGTAGACAAAGTGGAAACTCTTTTTGTTAGGCTAAAAGGACTAAGTTTTACTACTAATCGTTGAGATGTTTATTATGTCATAACACCTCACCCACAATTTTGTTTTTACAGAAATCAAACGAATTTGATCGGTTATTTTTGCGAAAAAAAAGAAGCTTGAAGAATATAAAAACAAAAATGAAATCTTAAACCAACAAGCATTAATCGTCTAGTTGTAAAAACATCATACGAAGGTACTTAAAGACAAGGACGGATCCCGAATGATGAGTTTTATAACTATACAATAAAAAATTGACTGATTTTTTTAAAACTGTAACATCTCGCAACTAGAAAGAACTAGAAGGAAGTTTAAAATCTGGAAATAGTTATTTTTGGAAAGTATAAGGAAATCTAGAATTTTTTTTAAGTTAAACTGAGTTTTTGGTCAACTTCAAAAGACTATAACTCCTAGCTCAGGATGAATTAGGTGTAGTTACAGATATGGTTGGAAAGCTCTTAGAATGATCTTTCCAACGCTGCTACGTTTGGGCTATTCCGAGTTTAGATGAGTGAGTTATGCCTTTTGGAATAAGGAAAGTCCAATCCAGATTTTAAGGGGTAGTTTGGTCTTTTCCTTATTCAACTTAATTAATTCATTTTTGGTAATATTTTTAGGGGCTAAACTGACTGGGTTCATTTTATGCTTTTGAAAAATAGAGTTAGGGTTTTTGGAGAAAGAACACAAGAGAAAAGAGAAGAGGAAAAGCAAGATTCATCAGTTAGAAAGGATTTGATCTCGGATTTCTTCAAGGATTTGATCCCACCAGGTATGTGAGTCTCTCATAGCGTTGGGTTCATTCACCCACGCACCAAGCATGATTAATTTAGTGAAATCCGACCTAGAAGAGTTGGAAAATTGATGTTCCTGACAAATATTCTTAAATTCGAATGTTGTTAGCGAGTTAGGACGAATTGAGAAGTTTATGAGATCCTTACATTTAGTTTAGGGTTGCTTTGAGTTTGTTTCTTGAGTATACATGCTGGGCATCGGGATTTAAACCGAATTTAAGGAAGATAATCGAATTTAAGTGGATTGAGGCTGAAAAACGAAGAAGGAAAAAGTCGAGTAAGGTTCATGAAACAAGTCCGTGTTGCGGACTTGTACCCCCAGTGAATAAAAATCTATTTCGCGTCGCGGAGAGGACACATACTCCACTGTCTCAAAATTTAATTTTGCGAATAATTATTTAGGAACATCTCCGCGCCCCAGACTTGTTCCAAGACGGTGATTTCGTAACTTTTCTCAAGTTTAGCTATTCCAAATCATTCCTAAACATCAAGAGACCTTTCCTATCACAAATCATAATCCTTGAATCCATAATTCAAATTCAAGGAAAGTAAGAGTAAAGTCAAGAGAAGTCAAGAGTCAGTAAGAGAAGTTCATTTCAAGTTTTCATAAGTCTTTCAGAAACGTTTTAACTCTGTTTTAAGACTTAAGTTTTGAAGTTGAGTAAAGAGTAAGAGCAAAGTTTAGTTTCTTTAAAATGATATATGCGAACTAAATATTTCCAAGAGTAAATGTTTTCACATTTGAGATGAGAGGAAACTGAGATTACCAAAAGAGTTTTGAACAGCAAAAAAGGGAACATTGATTCCAAAAGAGCTTTTTAAGCTAAGTTTGAGCAATTACCTCAAACCAGAGAAGAAGTTATTTTAAAAACATATGAGCTAAGTATATTTTGGGAGTAGTATTGAGCACCGACAATGGGACGCGAGTTCACATTAACTCAAGCTCCCATAATTCATGTAGCCATCATGGGCAGAAAAAGGATCATACTTTTTAGATGATTCCTTAGTGCTTTTAAGCATAGACTAGTAGATCCACTTAGTAGTTCAGGTGCTATACCGATGGCAAGGTATAGGACAGTCATTGGCATCGTGAGGTAAAACGTTGTACCATCACTTAGGCTCATAGTGATGGTTGTCGGTTAGAGAATCTCCCACAAAAGTTATATTACTTCTAAATAAGTAAAGTTAAGTTTCTTATTGCTTTATCTTTAACGAACTAAGATTGTTTTCAGTTGTTTTATAATTTATATATATATATATATATACTGCATGTGTTTTATTGCTTTATATCGAGTTGAGTATTCATGAGTTGAGAAGAGCCAGGTAAGTGTTTCTTTCAGAACCTCTATCAAGCCTATTTTTGTTAGCATTCCAACTCGTATACTCGTACATTCAATGTACTGATGCCAGTTGGCCTGCATCGTCTTCTGATGCAGACGCAGGTAACCAGGATCAGCATCCAGCGCCTCGTTGATCCAGCTTAAGCATTCAGAGTCTATTGGTGAGCCTCCTTGTATTCCAAATGATGTTTTTATTTGCTTTCTAGTCTTTCAGATGTTAGGATGATCGGGGGTCCTGTCCCGACATCCCTCTTTATTTTAGAGGCTTTATAGACAGTTAGTAGTTTAGTAGTCCTTGCATTATCATTCTTATGTTAAAGACTTGGGTTGCCACTTTTGGCTAAGTTGAATGTTTAATCTTTAAAACATTCTCAGTTATTTTATTATTCAGTTCAGTTAAGTTCATTGATCATTATAGATATGAATATTGTCTTCCACTGAGTTTAGTAAGCCAGGCCAAGGGTTCGTTTGGGGCCATCAATGGTCTTCAAGTACCAGTCACGCCCAGGGTGTAGGCTCGGGGAGTGACAAACTTGGTATCAGAGCCCAGAGTTCAAGAGTCCTAGGGAGTCTATGAAGCCGTGTCTGTAGAGTCCTAGTTATCGGTGTGAAGCGTGCCTCATCTATAATTAGGAGGCTGCAACATTTAGGAAATTTCTTACTTCTTTTACCCTAATTTCATGCGTTACAATTTGATCTCTAAAAAGTTTCTTCTAATTCGTGCTTACGCGTGTTTTTAGATAATCTTGCCTCCATGAAGAGCTGTCAGAGGTCGTCATGCGAGACACAATGTTGAGGAACAAAAGTTACCCAATGCACCTGAAGTGCAACCTCAAGGAGAAGTCACCAATGCTGAGTTACGTGAGGCTATCCGGATGTTGAGCCAAGCAGTGACTAACCAGGTTGGGCAATAGAGAAGGGCTCGACAAGAAGAGGCTGAAACTTCAAGGATTCGTGAGTTCTTGAGGATGAATACTCCAAGTTTCACTGGTTCCAGCACTACTGAGGATCCAAAAAACTTCATTAAGGAACTGAAAAAGGTATTCAACGTGATGCATGTTGCTGATACTGAGAGAGTTGAGCTAGCTACATACCAGATGAAGAATGTTGCTAGGACCTAGTTTGATTAGTGGAAAGGGGGTAGAGCTGAGGATGCACCACCTGCGAATTGGGCATGTTATGAAGAGGCTTTCTTGGGGCGTTTCTTTCCCTGAGAACTGAAAGAGGCAAGGTACATGAGTTCCTCACACTTAAGCAGGATTCTCTTAGTGTTCATGAGTATGGGTTGAAGTTCACCCAACTATACCATTATGCTCAGGAGATGGTTGCGGACATGAGGAGTAGAATGAGCTTGTTTGTTGCTGGGCTGTCTCGTCTGTCAAGTAAGGAAGGTAGGGCTGCAATGCTTATCGGGGACATAGACATATCAAGGTTGATGGTTTATGTGCAGCAGGTTGAGGAAGAGAAGCTGAGGGATAGGGAGGAGTTCAGAAATAAGAAAGCGAAGATAAGGAATGAGTCTGGGCAGCAGAAGGGTAGTGTGAATTGTCCGTCCTTTCAGAAGCAAAAGGGACCTGCACCATCATCTGCTAGTGCACCCGCACCAGAAACAAAGGTGAGTATAATGGCCAGAATTCACAGAACTTCAGAGCTAGACTAGCACAGTCTCAAGGTAGTGTAGCACAAGGAGAAAATTGGGCTCCTGCATATGCTAGGTGTGGTAGGAACCACTCAGGTAAGTGTCACGATGGCCAGACAAGTTGTTTCAAGTGTGGGCAAGAGGGTCACTTCTTGAAAGAATGCCCTAAGAACATGCAAGGTAGTGGCAATCAGGGCAATATATCTCAATCTTCATCAGTTGCTCCACCAAATAAGGCTGCACCTAGAGGAGCTACATCAGGTACTGGCGGAGGAACACACCGTCTTTATGCAATCACGAGTCACCAAGAGCAAGAGAACTCTCCAGATGTTGTCACTAGTATGATCAAAGTCTTTGCTTTTGATGTTTATGCTTTGCTAGACCCAGGAGCGAGTATATCTTTTGTAACACCTTATGTTGCAAATAAGTTTGAGGTTATTCATGAGAAACTTTGTGAACCCTTTTATGTTTCTACACCTGTTGGGGAGTCTATTCTAGCTGAGCGAGTTTATCGTGATTGTGTCATTTCCATCAATCACAAAGACACCATAGTTGATTTAGTTGAGTTAGACATGGTGGATTTCGATGTCATTCTAGGTATGGACTGGCTTTTTTCCTGTTATGCATCAATAGATTGTAGAACTTGAGTTGTCAAGTTTCAGATTCCTAATGAGCCAGTTATAGAGTGGAGTAGTAGTTTAGCAGTGCCTAAGGGTCGTTTCATTTCGTACCTTAAGGCAAAAAAGTTAGTTTTGAAGGGTTGTATCTATCACTTAGTCCGAGTTAATGAATCAAGTGTTGAGGTACCTCCCATTCAGTCAGTTCCTATAGTAAAAGAGTTTCCAGAAGTCTTTCCTGATGACCTACCCGGAGTTCCTCCTGAGAGAGAAATAGACTTCGGTATAGACTTCATTCCAGATACTCGTCCTATCTCTATTCCGCCACACAGAATGACACCAGCAGAGTTGAATGATTTGAAAGAGCAGTTAAAAGATCTATTAGATAAGGGCTTCATTCGACCAAGTGTCTCACCTTGGGGCACTCCGGTCTTGTTTGTGAGAAAGAAATATGGTTCCCTTAGGATGTGTATAAATTACCGTCAGTTGAACAAGGTTACCATCAAGAATAAGTATCCTCTTCCGAGAATTGATGATCTTTTCGATCAGCTTCAGGGTGCTTCCTATTTCTCAAAAATTGTCCTCAGATCAGGCTATCATCAATTAAAAGTAAGGGAATGTGATATTCCAAAGACAACTTTCAAAACCAGATATGGTCATTATGAGTTTTTGGTCATGTCCTTTGATTTGACCAATGCACCAGCAACATTCATGGATCTTATGAATAAAGTGTTCAAACCTTATTTAGATATGTTTGTTATCGTCTTCATTGATGACATACTAATCTATTCAAGGAATGAAGAAGATCATGCTAGTCATCTCAGAATAGTTCTTCAGACTTTGAAAGATAGAGAGTTGTATGCCTCCAGACAATTGAAGGTTCATGAGAAGAACTACCCAACCCATGATTTAGAATTAACTGTTGTAGTATTCGCTTTGAAGATATGGCGTCATTATTTGTATGGTGTTCATGTTGATATATTCACTGATCATAAGAGCCTTCAGTATGTGTTCACCGAGAAAGAGCTTAATCTCAGACAGAGGAGGTGGTTAGAATTGCTCAAGGACTATGACATGAGTATTCTTTACCACCCAGGTAAGGCTAATGTGGTTGCTGATGCATTAAGTAGGTTGTCTATGGGTAGCACCACCCATGTTGAAGAAGGAAAGAAAGAGTTAGCAAAAGATGTGCACAGACTGGCACGCCTGGGAGTCAGACTTATGGATTTCACAGAAGGAGGTATAGTGGTGACGAATGGGGCTGAGTCATCATTAGTGTCAGAAGTAAAAGGCAAGCAAGACCAAGACCCTATTTTGCTTGAATTGAAGGCAAATGTTCATAAGCAAAAAGTATTAGGTTTTGAACAAGGGGGAGATGGTGTATTGAAGTATCAAGGTAGGTTGTGTGTACTAATGGTGGATGGGCTCCAAGAGAGGATCATGGAGGAAGCTCATACCTCTAGATATTCCATTCATTCGGGTTCCACAAAGATGTATCGTGATTTGAAAGAAGTGTATTGGTGGAATAGTATGAAGAAGAGAATTGCAGAATTTGTTGCTAAGTGTACTAATTGCCAACAAGTTAAAGTAGAGCACCAAAGGCCCGTTGGTTTGGCGCAGAATATAGAACTTCCGAAATGGAAGTGGGAGATGATTAATATGGATTTCATCACAGGCTTGCCAAGGTCTCGCAGACAACATGATTCTATTTGGGTGATCGTCGACAGAATGGCAAAATCAGCCTATTTTCTGCCGATAAAGACTACCCATTCAGCAGAAGATTATGCCAGGTTATATATTCAGGAGGTGGTGAGACTTCATGGAGTTCCAGTCTCCATTATTTTAGATAGAGGTGCACCATTTACTGCACAATTCTAGAAATCTTTTCAGAAAGGTTTGGGTTCAAAAGTGAACTTAAGTACTGCCTTTCATCCTCAGACTGACGGACAAGCAGAGCGCACTATTTAGACATTAGAAGATATGTTGAGGGCTTGTGTGATTGATTTCAAAGGGAATTGGGATGATCACCTACCTCTCATCGGGTTTTCTTACAACAACATTTATCACTCGAGCATCCAAATGGCTGCTTATGAAGCTCTTTATGGGAGAAGATGCAGATCTCCTATTGGATGGTTTAAAGTTGGTGAAGCAGGGTTGATAGGACTAGATTTAGTTCACCAAGCTATGAATAAGGTGAAAGTAATTCAAGAGAGATTGAAAATAGCGCAGAGTCGTCATAAATCCTACACTGATGTTAGGAGAAGGGTGTTAGAGTTCGAGGTAGATGATTGGGTATATTTAAAAGTTTCACCCATGAAGGGTGTGATGATGTTTGGTAAGAAGGGAAAACTTAGTCCCCGGTATATTGGACCTTATCGCATAGCCAAGAGAATTGACAATGTAGCTTATGAGTTCGAGCTGCCACAGGAATTAGCAGCGGTTCATCCAGTATTTCATATCTCCATGTTGAAGAAGTGCATGGGTGATCCTTCATTGATCATACCAACTGAAGACATTGAGATCAAGGATAGCTTATCCTATGAGGAGATTCCTGTCCAGATTCTAGATCGCAAAGTTCGCAAGTTGAGAACAAAAGAGGTGGCATCAGTCAAAGTCCTTTGGAGGAACCAATTTGTTAAAGAAGCTACTTGGGAAGCTGAAGAGGATATGAAGAAGAGATATCCATATCTCTTTGAAACCAGAGAAAATGCAGACCAAGGTACTAATTTACTTCTTAGTACTATCTAAATTATGAGTGAGCATGTTCTATGTTTGAAATTGCTTTTGGGATATTTGAACTTGCTGTTACCACCCTTAGCTTAGTAAGAGTAAATCTCGTTCGAGGACGAATGTTCCAAAGGGGGAGATATTGTAACATCTCGCAACTAGAAAGAACTAGAAGGAAGTTTAAAATCTGGAAATAGTTATTTTTGGAAAGGATAAGGAAATCTGGAAAATTTTTTTAAGTTAAAGTGAGTTTTTGGTCAACTTCAAAAGACCATAACTGCTAGCTCAGGATGATTTAGGTGTAGCTCCAGATATTGTTGGAAAGCTCTTGGAATGATCTTTCGAACGCCGCTAAGTTTGTGTGATTTCGAGTTCAGATGAGTGAGTTATGCCTTTTGGAAGTTGGGTTGTTGGAATAAAGAAAGTCCAATCCGGATTTTTAAGGGGTAGTTTGGTCTTTTCCTTACCCAACTTAATTAATTCATTTTTGTTAATATTTTTAGGGGCTAAACTGACTGGGTTCAGTTTACGCTTTTGAAAAATAGAGTTAGGGTTTTTGGAGAAAGAACACAAGAGAAAAGAGAAGAGGAAAAGCAAGATTCATCAGTTCGAAAGGATTTGATCTCGGATTTCTTCAAGGATTTGATCCCACCAGGTATGTGAGTCTCTCATAGCGTTGGGTTCATTCACCCACGCACCAAGCATGATTAATTTAGTGAAATCCGACCTAGAAGAGTTGGAAAATTGATGTTCCTGACAAATATTCTTAAATTCGAATGTTGTTAGCGAGTTAGGACGAATTGAGAAGTTTATGAGATCCTTACATTTAGTTTAGGGTTGCTTTGAGTTTGTTTCTTGAGTATACATGCTGGGCATCGGGATTTAAACCGAATTTAAGGAAGATAATCGAATTTA
>JAJOOR010022951.1:0-12622 GCA_036250505.1 Solanum acaule | reverse complement strand
AAACCCAAACGAACGACCAGGCGACCGAACAGTCAGTGCCAGCAAGTCATAAATGACTTGGGGTCGCTACAGGAATGCTCTATACGAGGGAAAGAATTCTTTAAATTTAAAAATGACCTGAAGGGTCATTACAATGGTCACCCATGTTTGGGAAATTACCTAAGAATATCACTTATGTTTGTTTTAGGACCACAATATCACCCAACTTTACCTCTTTTCCTCAAAATATACTTTACACAAAAAAACATTATCTCTCTCTTAACAGGATGCCATGTCACATTATTCCTTTTTTTATTGTTCACATCTTTTTAAAAAAATTTAGACAACCCATATTACCTAGTAAAAAAAATTTACATAGCCCAAAAACTTCTACCCTAGTTCTGGGGGATTAGGCGGCAAATCCAAATATGAGCACCTCCGATTCTTCAAGAAAATATGTGGCTTCCTCTGGTTTTTCAAGCAAGATAATGTTTGTATATGGGCACTAATGGGAAATGACACCTTTTTGTTGAGTCCGGAGCTAAAAGGGAAACTTTTTTTCTTTAAAAAACAAAAACGGCACATAAAAAAAAAATTAACCAAAAGGGCAAAATAGCTCCTGACGGAGTGATTTTGTTCTGACAAAAATTGATGTCGTTCCGCTAAAAGAAATAAAAATTGTTGCCTCTCAAAAAAATATTTTTTCTTTAAAATCGCTGCTATAACAGTGTTTTTATATATTAAAAAAAAAGTAAAATCGCTGTTATAGTAGCGATTTTGTTTAAGAAATTATTTTTTTTAAAAAAAAATAAATCCTACCCTTGCAGAGAATTTAACAAAAATTAAAACTGAAGCCAGCGATTTTCATAAAATGCTTTTTTTAAAAAAATCTTTACCCTTTCAGTGATTTAAATGAAAAAAAAAAAAAAAAAAAAACTGAAAATTGCTACCTCTTCTTTAAAAAACTTGTTTTTTTTTTTTAAATGGCTGCCGCCGGAAATTTATGTAATTTAAAACTTGTTCTTTATGTTTTTTTTTTTAATTCCTTAACAAAAAATCGCTGCTATAGCTGCGATTTCACTTTTATTTTTATTTTATTTTTACAAAAACGCTGCTATAGCAGCGATTTTAAAGAAATAATGATTATTTTATTTTGACAAAATCGCTCCGTCAGGAGCGATTTTCCCCTTTTGGTTAATTTTTTTTTGATGTGCCGTTTTTGTTTTTTGAAGGAAAAAAATGACCCTTTTGGCTTCGGACTCCCTTTTTGTTGATATTTTAATTCATTAGAGTAATAAGGTAACCATATTGTCAAACTACAAAGGATATAATATTTTAAAGAATTAAAAAAAATGTTAATAATAAAAAAGGAATAATGTGACATGTATGTCCTATTAGGAGAGAGATAATGTTTTTTTTTGTGTCAAGTATATTTTGAGAAAAAGAGGTAAAGTTGGGTGATATTGTGGTCCTAAAACAAACATAAATAATATTCCTAGGTAATTTCCCAAATATGGATGACTATCCAGGGAAATTACTCTAATTATTATAAAATTTGTATCACAACAGATTAATAATATATATTAGAGTGTATAGTTTAAGTTATCGATTATACAATTAGCTCATATAAAATCATATTTTCATTTTTTACTAGCTTATTTTGGCACTTGTAATTTTATACCTTATTACAAACACATTATTTATTTGTACGACTTAAAAATAGACGTGATGGCACTCGTCCAAGACAAGTCAGTCTAATACTCAATCATTATGCCATAATGCAGAAATAAACTATAACAAAAAAAATTGAATAACAATTTATAATGCGGATTACAAGTCAACTTAACTAAATCCCCAAAACCTAATTGTCACGTGCACAAACCTCTAATTTATTACACTAGAGTTGAAAGAAAACACAACTCCCAAAATGATGTTTGTCTCTAAAATAGAATAAGATCATAAATAAGAGTAAGAAAGTCCACTGAGATGATAAACAACTGCCTCACAAATCTCCAAAAATGGGCTAGTAAGCTACAAAAATGTAGAAACAAGGGGTGATTACCAAACCACACGGTACTCAATAAGTAAACTCTTAAACACAAAAGCTAAGAGTATAGAATACATTTACTTCTGCCACTCCAACCGAACTTCCACAACTACAACATGTAAAAATCAGCCAACCTAACATTGCACAATTTAAATATCGCATAGCTCAATAACAACTCTCCAACAATTACAGATCAATAGTAAATCAGATCAAGTCATCAATCACTAGTTCTACAGAAGGCACTCACAAATTCACAAATGATATATATTTGTAGTGCAATGAAATGTAATGAAACGTGTAGTGATGCAGGTATTACCTAATGATACACACATGTTGTCTCTCAGTCCGGGATCCATGGGGGACATATATGTCTGTGCATCCATTTGACATGCAAGACGGTACTTGATAATAGAATTCACCTTAGCGTACGACATGTCCCTCAAATTATAGTTGTCACAATCCAATTTTTCATGTCGTGATGGCACTTACTATATCCCACTAGTAGGTAAGCCTAACCCTTAGCCCGGACCCATAAGCAACAAGCTACCAAGCAAAAGCCAACAAATTAAAAGCGTAATCTTATATCAAGCGAAGAAAAGATAATCAATGGAAACAATATAGAAACCATCCAAAGACCTAGCATCAATCAGTAGTTGAGAATTTAATCCAACATAAGAGTACAAGACTTCTACAAATACAAGATAAGCACAGGATGTCTTTGAATACAACATAAAGATTAAGCCTAGCCAAAAATAGATGGAAACTCACAACTCCGGACGCTAGGATCTCACCCAAGTCTCCAAAAACTCTAAGTTGCTCCGCATGACTCCAATCAACAGTTATAACTCAAATTGAGATTTGTAGGGGGCAGAAGTGTAGTATGAGTAAAAACACAGTATATAGTAAACAACGTCCGACTAAGCTAAAAAAAATAACACAAGCATAAACAAGTAATAGGAAAAACATAACATAAGTAACTAAATAGAAAATACTAAAATAGACAGAAAATGGAGAATAGAAACAAGAAACTTATTTTTTAGTTTCTTCTATTTTCTCAAAGTATTATTTAATTATATTTATTATGTTGATTCCTAGAATATATGAGAAGAAGAAAATTAACGATTCCTAAAATAAATAGTATGAGGTATTAGTAAAATTAGTAAAAAAAACTCCTAAAATAAAATGCATGTGAAGGGGAGGTGAGGAACTAATGATTAGGTACTAGATAAGTCTACCCATGCAGAGCACGGGCCTGAGATTTAGATACATTATAATAATTTAACATTGTTACTCTCTATTACATAATTTCATTTATATCCTAAATAACAATAATCTTTTACAACTAACCATAATTTCGAAAAGTGTAAATCATAAGAGAATTCTTTAGAAAGAATACCCCTAGATCTACCAACACAGCAGTGATGCAAATTTAGTAAATCATGCTTCTTTGTAGACACTATTTCGAGGAAGCAAACATCTTCAATATCCCTAAATTTATTGATGTAACATTTCTCAAAGGCAAAAGAGAATATGAGAAAAATTGCTACACTTGGTCCAGTCCACTATCATAAATTTATTTCCTATAAAAATTGCCAATTTTTTGTTGTTGTTGTGTATTTGTCCATTTCTGTTATGCAAGTTCTATCAAGCCTGAAATTTAAAACATCAAGCACATTATTTGTGAATCAAAACGTATCGTCCTAGTCCCAGCTCCACCTCAATTTTCTTTCTCAAATATTCCTCCTCTGGCCTAAAGGCGCTCATATATGCGTTGAAATACTGTATGCAGTGCACCAGAGAATTCTTTTGACAAAGGCTTCACATCCTGACAACAATATAAGCAACTTAAACAGCATGAATTTTAGAAACTGTATGTCAAACCCTTTATTTCATTTACTCAACTTATTTCACCACTTAAATTGATAGCATCATCGATTTCCATTTTCAGAGATTTAAGAATTCCAGTGAACTCCTCAACTGCCTCAGCGGAGCGAAAAACATTCGCCAAAGCTTGCTTCCTGGCCAGCCTTGTCGTTAGTAGTTTTGGACAGTGCATTCTTAGCATCGTAGATGACAACATCTGGGAGTTCATGCTAGCTTGCAGCCATTAAGTCTTTAAAAACGTGTTTGACCTCTGAATCTTCTATTGTGGAAGGATTCTAGCATTCTAAAGTTAAAAAAAAATATCCATGTAATGTCAAATTGTAGATGCAAGATCATGAAATTGATACAAAAAATAGAAGACTACAAGTACTTGGCGGGTAAGGTGATTACAAAGCTTCTCGTTTTGCAGATTCACCACATATAAAATATACTTTTGAAAACCTAAGAAGTAATTGCTAGGACTGAAATAAGCAGGTGTCATGCGGAAGCTAGCAAATCAAACCTCGAAAGACCATGAGAAATATACCAAAAGACACAAAGATTTAACGTAGTTTCAGTCAATCGACCTACGTCCACAAAGGAGATGATCAATCCAATGTATAAATATGAGAGTACAAAATATAGAGAGAAATAACCTCAACCAATTCCGACTTCACACAAGTGATAACGTATCAAGCTTGTGACCCACAAATTCTCCCCCTAACCAAAACTCTCAAAGACCTTAAGACTACATTGTGAATGCTGATTAAGTTAGAAGGAACAAACCTCTATTTATAGAGTCCTAAACTTTTTCCTACAAGAAAAAGACTACCCACTCCAAAACCTTTTCCTAAAAAGAAATCATATTTATGGTAAGAAACTCAGGGCAATTAATACCCAACAGTAATCATAGAAGGCATGTTTCCTTACTAACAATCCTAAATGTGTCACGGTAACTATGAATTATAAATAACACGTTCCAGAATACAACTCCTACAAGTTCTTGAATCCAATTCCTTCACTTAACCAGGTATCTGCATTCTTACATTTGTTAACACTCCAACTTACACAGGATCATTCAGTTAATAGTAATTGAACACCATAATATAAGTGTGCCAGCAAAAAAATTATTTGTTGAATGAGGATTATGATCACTCTAATAAGACGACTAAACGATATTAATTATAGTAATAAAGAAAATAGCAACGTTCATGACCCATGAGTCGCTCCCACCGAATTAAATAGTACTTACAGAAACATTGGCCGGTAAATCAACACCAATTAGTCAATATTAGAATCATAAGTAATATAGTAAGAAAAACAAAGTTATACACTAATATTGAGAAGATACTACTATTGACCTTTAACAAAGTAACTAAAAATAGACCACCTTAACAAATGTGTTGTATTTTCTTCCAGGCATCTTCTTAAGAACCATTAATAAACTAAAGTTCAGAATCATCTCCTCTTTTTCTTCTTCACTTGTCTAAAATTTAAAAACGATTAAATATATTCATGTTTCTATATTATTTTAGGTTCTCAAACAAGATTATTGACCTTTTCTCAACAATATATATTTTCTTAACATAAAAGTGTTGCATACAAGGCATTACCATTGACCAAATATTTTTAAAAAAATGTTCAAAAACATTCCTAAATTATGCCAAAACGTAAATTTCATTCTTCATTATCCTTGTGTATGCCAAAACGTAAATTTCATCCTTCATTATCCTTGTGAACAACAAACATCTCTAGAATGGCAAAGTCATACAATCATCAACACATAACTTTAATGCCAATGAAAAAACTCGATTAGGCATTTTCCATATAGGAAATTCAAAAGCAATTTTACCAATGGAAAAAATAAGTAATAGATATTTCACAACTGAATCAAACAATTTATTCATGCATTTTATCAAACAGGTGGTATGCATTTCACAATACTTTCTTAAAAAAAAGATCTCTCCAACCAAACAAATCAATCCGACATAAAGATTTTTCCTTAGAGAAGATTATCAATTGAAGTGGTACTTGGCGAGTAAAGCATGCAGTAGCACCGAAATACAAGGGAGAATAGGATTGAAATAGCCAGGAACATATAGGTACTCACCGGAGATTTTTGGGCAAAGAAGAAAACCAGGTTGTTGTTGGATAGTGATAACTTTCAACATTCAAGTACTCCAGATTCAAACTTCATCAACCCATGGAACTGAATCTAAAATCAAAGTTCTAATCTATTCAACCAAACGTAGAAATTGGAAAATAATTGAAGCTGAAAAGAAAATCAACGAAAAATAGAGAGAGAACAAGAATTACCTCAAAGTTACAGCAATACCTGGGAGATGAAAAACTTCATAAAATGCAGTGCTTGGAGAATGTGGAAGTTTTTCAATTTTTCATGTTGAAAACTCTGCAAGATGAAGAACCTCTGGGAGGTGAGAGAATGTGATGAAGTCCGTGGAAGTATCCATGGATGAGAGTAGGAAAATGAAAGTGTAATGACCAAAATACCCTTAGCTAATAAAAAATTACCAGGCAAGCAGACATGTTGATACCAAGGAGCTTCCCACTCTTCTAATATAGTAGAAAATGTAATTTTATTTTACTATTAAAATAAGGATACTAATTAATCTTGGAACCTAACATGCATTTGTAGGATCCAAGTTATTCCTTCTTGAAATTAAAAGTGAATAAAATATTTAAGGACTCCAAGTTAAAATCTACCTTACCTTGCCATATTTAGAATCTTCATAGAATTTTTAAGTCCTTAATATTAGAATAACAATTAAATAACAATTATTTGAGGAAAAAAAAATCTATAATTACATTGGTGGGGTGTGCCCGGCAAGCCAGTAGTGCAATGTCAAGGAAACATTTGAAGATCCCAATAGCAAGCTATTGTGGTGGACCTCCACTTAAAAAAAAAATAGTTAATATCGTGTGGATCAATGACCCATATATTGTATATTAAACTTATAAGAAATAGATACTACACTTGATCTTAGTGAAAAAGGCCTAGAAAGGTATGTTTTTCTATGTGTTTTGCGACCTCTTTTATATGCAATTTGTTACACAAAATCTCTCTTTACATTTTCAATTATTGTTATCAAATAGTTTATATATGACACTTTACTACTACACTTCTTATATCGATCGAGGTTCAACATCATGACAACAAAAATATTTTGTAGATTCATAGAATTTTTACAAAAGAACCTTATTACATATCAAATGAAATTATCTAAATTTAGGACTATAATTGGTGGGGTGTGCCAGGCAAAAGCAGAAGTGCAACACCAAGACACTTGAAGGTCCAGATAGCAAACTACCGGGATGGACCTACTGTTGGGTTTTAAAAAGTGTGAATGGAAAATGAAGAGTTGTGACTTTTATGAAGAGTTATGACTTTTATGAAAAATTGTGAATTTTATGAAGAGTTGTGACTTTTATGAAAAGTTGTTGCTTTTATGAAAGATTGTAACTTTTCCAAAGGGTTGTGACCTTTCCGGTAAGGCACAATAAGAACCTTTTCACACTACTTTTTGTTTTCTATAAATTGAGGAATTTCCTCTCATTTTAAAAATAAAATAAAATTTGGACTTCTTCTACTACTACTAGATCTAGTATTCTAAGTGTACTTTACTGCCTTTGAGAGGTTCGCTAACACCGTGATTTTAGGTACTGATAACCGGTGAGTAAGATCGTTCTATCCTGAGAGGATATATGCCAATTAACCTCGGGTACTTGAGGGGAATAATTCTTAAGGGGACATTGTGCATTCAGTGGGCTCAATTTCTTCTTTAAGAAAAAATTGATAACCTAATTTCTGAAGTTTTCCTTATACGAACATTCCATTGTCCATGAATGCTTTTACAGTTTGTCCTATCCATTCGTTAGGAAATCCTTTGTACTTTTGAAGTTTCAAAACCTTGGTCTATAGACCCATCTACAGTTTGTAGAACCTTTCATGAGTTGTACAAAACATCCATCCTATCAATCCATTTTTTCCAACTTTATGACGATGATCTACGGATGGGTCCACGGTCCGTAAATTTTTTTACGAACCATAAAACCTACCGCAACCTTGATCCTGAAAATCCAATTTCTGAAGTTCACTTCACAAGAGACATCTACGGACCATGCAACTTTATACGGTCTATAAGTCCTTTCATAAATCTAAAATTACATACTTCAACAACTTTTTCTGCACTTTTCAACTTTATCTGAGTTAGGCATTTTTGAGGTGTTACTGTTGAAGTAGAAGGTCACATAGTTACATGATTCATTCTTTAAAAACTCCAGATATAAGATTTAATATGATAGTGTTTATCAAGTTTGTCACGCCTCGAGCCTACACCCTGGACGTGGCCGACACTCAAGAACCATGTCTGGCCAGACTTTCAGCGGAAGACTTTTAAGCATTAGTAAGAGAATTCAAATGCAATTTAAACTCACTTGTCTCAAACTAAACTTGGAATGTTTTAGAAACAAACATTCAACTTAGCCAAAGTGGCAACTCAAGTCTTAACATAAACAACTGAAAATGGAAAGATGTCGAGACAAGACCTCTTGTCATCCTAACAACTGAAAATGCTAAAAACAATGTAAAAAGGGATCCTCCGAAAAGCAAAGAGGCTCACCAACTAACTTTTAGTCCTCGACTGGATCAACGAGGCATTGGATGTTGATCCGAATTACCTATATCTACATCATAAAATGATGTAGGCCAAATGGCATCAGTACATTGAATGTACGAGCATGTGAGGGGAAAACTAAACTTAACATAGGCTTAAACTGAATTCTGAAAGAAGCACTTACCTCAGGTTTACTCAACTCATTGATACTCAACTCAATGCATAAATAAACAACACTAAAGATGCAGTTTATATAAAACATTTAAACAGTAGGTAGCAACTCAATGTATTGAAAAATACAATAACAACTCAATGTGTGTGTGTATATATATATATATACACACACACACTTTTGTGGTAGTTTCTTTAACCGACAACCATCACTATGAGCTATGTGATGGTACAACGTCTCGCCCACGTTGCCAGAATTGTCCTATAACTTGCTAGGATATAGGATGCCTCAACTAAGTGGATTCACTAGCCTATGCTAAAAACATTAAGGAATCATCTAAAAAGTATGACCCTTTCTACCCACGATGGCGACATGGTTTATGGAGACTTGAGTTATTATGAAATCGTCCCCATATCGGTGCTCAATACTACTCCCAAAATATATTCAACTCATATGAAAACATAACTCTTTCTCTGTGGTTTGAGATTATTACTCAAAAACTAGCTCAAAATCTCTCTTGGAAATCGGTGTTTCCTCTCTTGTTTAAATGTGAAAATATTTATTCTTGGGAATACTAGTTCCCATATAATCTTTTGAAGAAATGAACTCCACTCATACTCTTACTCATACTCAACTTAATACTTAAGTCTTTAAAACAAGTTTAAAACGTTTGCAAAAGACTTTTGAAAAGACTCTAAGAACTCTCTAGACTTGGCTCTTAACTTTCCTTGAATTTGAATTTATGGATTCAAGGTTATGATTCGTGTTTACGGATGATTTCCAAATGTTTAGAAGTCATTTAGAGTAGTTAGAATCGATAGGAAGTGTTAGTACACTTTAGAAGGACTCAGACGGTCTAAACAACGAATAACTGGCACGGGGCGCCAACCCCTAAGTTCAGAGACCCATTTCTAGCGCACTGCTAGCGCATCAATAGCGCGTCGCGCCAGCTTTGCCCCAGGCTAACCCGACAACTTTACAACTCATTTTCTAAGCTTAATTTGATTTAATTCGATTCTTTTTCTCAATTTCCCTTTAGATTCATATACCCAATACATGTACACAAGATTCTAACTCAAAGCAACTCTAAAAATCGACACGATTATCTCAAAAACTCCTCAATCTCAGCCCAATTCAAGAATGAAAGCAAATTCAAGAATACACATCAAGAACATCAAACTTTCAATCTTTTAGGATGAATTCACGCTGAATTAAACATATTTGGCGCGTGGGTTAACGAGCGCAATGCTATGTGAACTCACATACCTCGTAGGATTGAATCCTTGGCGAAATCCGCAATCACTTCCTCAAGAAATCGATGAATCTTGACCTTTCTCCTCTTGAGTTCTTTTCTCTAAAACCCTAGTGTATAATTTGAGTGCATCAACTGAACCATTTATGTTTAGACCCCTAAGTAATCACAAAAAATGAATTAAGCTAATTGGGTAATGAAAAGACCAAAATACCCTTCTAAAATCTGGTTTTGACTTTCCTTATCGAGACAGCTCAACTTCAAACAAACATATCTCCCTCATACGAACTCAAAAATGAGAAAACTCGGTGGCGTTGGAAAGATAATTCAAAGACCTTTCATACGGTATATTGTAGCCCACCTAACTCATCCTGTGCTAGGAGTTATGATCATTTGAAGTTGACCCAAAACTTATACTTAACATAACTTGCCAAATTTCAGTTTTTTATTCTTTTCCAAAAATGGTTCTTTCTAATTTTAGATCTTTTAAATAACAGGGCGTTACAGAGTTTATTACTAAAATGTTACTTGACTTTCTTACATGAAACAAATGTACTACTTATTGTTACCATTTCTTGAAGGGATTTCAAGATATTTTTTTATTATCTTTTAATAGTATGTTTACTGACTTATCCCCATTAAAAATGGTTGAGGTTAAGCATTATTACTCATTGAACTAGTGTTTCACTCCCCAATATATTTTACAAAAAAATACAAGTGATGTTGGTAAATATTATATTAATTAGAACTTACAAGTTGGAAATTCTTGATGATCCCCACACTTGTTCGTGTGGGCATCAAGCTTATTTGATTCATGCATATTCTTTTGTTATTATAGATGTATGGCTAGAATCAAACTTTTTCCGTATTTGGAGATGAATTTAGTAGTATTACCTTGTGTATAGATTGTTGATGAATATGTGTCTTGTTTGAATATGTTGGTTAGTTGTTTTGTTGATTTTTGAGATAGAAATTTTTTGTATAGGCCCAGAAACTAGGAAAAATTTCCTCGATTTTCTTTAAGTTTCTACGAATGCTTACTTTGAAATTTGATTCCCTTAGCATTGCCAGTGATCACGATCTCTAAATTGGATCGTCACAAAATACCTAGATTGTTTATTAATAAAATATTCTTGCTTCTTCAGATTTTATTTGTTGTTGTTTGATTATTCTTCATACATTAAAATTTTATTTTAAACAATTTGGCACGTTCGATGGGAAGAAGTTTGCCCTTCATCTCTTCTCTAACAAATCAAATCTGTAAATCAGAAGCCACAAAATTGCAAAAGATGGAAGCTTTATTTTTATGAGTACTTCAAGTCTCCTTTTTGAGTTTCATTGAGTCTACACTCCAACAAGCCTTGGATATAGGGGAGTAGACATCAAAAATTTGTGGGACTCTACAAAACGAGTTCAATTTCAGTTAAGGTTCTTGAAAGCTACTCTACCCTAAATTCTAGGTTATGTCTATTTAAACGGTAATATATTTCCTTTAGCAGACATCTAAAAATGCAATAAACTCTTGGTATGTTCATAAAGAGATCGAGTCATCAAATATTGTCTTTGTCAAAGTCGTCATTGACATACGCTAAGAAGGTCCAAATCATCCTATATTCAAGAAATACGCTACTACCAGCCATCTAATTAGAGAGAAAAATTAGAGAGAAGAATCAAGGGATATACAGAACCTTACCCATACGTTTATTGATAAAATATTCTTACTTCTTCAAATTTTGTTAGTGGTTGATTTATTTTTTATACATCAAAATTTATTGTAAGCACATAAACAAGTAATTAAATTGTACAACGATATCTCTTGCAAGAAAGCATTTGCTCCAATGATAAAAAAAAAAGATTGTGATTCAAATTATAGAAGAGGGAGGGATATTATGAATTTTAGAAATACTAAAAGAGTCTTATGTTAAAGTAAAAAATTTGGAAGTGAAGAATAAGAGACATTTTTTGGAGAATTATTTTTTGGGCTAACCCATCGGTGGCCCCCTAAACTTGGCACAATCTTTCACTTAGACACCTCAACTGAAGGATTTTCATTTTAAGCACTTCATATCGCGTCTCGTTGTGTTATTTTGATACTTTTTGCTGACTAAGCATAGTACGTGTGCTACACGAATTTTGAGCGCGTCAGAGACTTTTTTTAAAATATTCTGAATTTTTTGTAAATATTTTCTTCTCCTTCTTCTTCCTTGCTTTCTCCCTTCCATCTTCTCCACCTTCTACCATCCTCCATCACCACACAACTTTTTTTTAAAATTCTACAATATTTTACTAGGTTACACTCTTTGATTCTTCCATCTTCTTTGAAAATAGAATTTGTATCTTGATTCATATTCAAAAACAAAATCGATTTCAAGGGAACAAAAAAAGAAATCAACTTCTTTCAAATGGAAAAACTGATTTACATTCTTACCTTCTCCATTGAAAATTAAATTGATTTCAAGGAATAAAAAAGAAATAAAGAACAACCTCCAATGAAAAAAAAAGAAATTTATTTTACATATCCTTCATGTAAATCCCAATCGTAGTAGCACAAGAAATCATCTTCTTTTAAATGTCATATAAAAACTTTTCGATTTGGTATGATTTTCCTTATTCTCCAAAACGTATTTTACTTTGTAAACTAACCTATGTTCTTGCCTTTTTGATGGAGAAGAACA
>JAJOOR010022950.1:0-13931 GCA_036250505.1 Solanum acaule | reverse complement strand
AATTATCGTGTTCATATGCTAAATTGTTATACTTTATCTTGTTTAATATATTAATACATTATGTTTTTACAAATACTTGTATCCTTGATATATTAATACTTTAAATTTTATAAATAAAGATACTAATTTGAATTTGTACAATTAATACAGTTTCCTTATTTAGTTCATTGTAATTAAATTGTATCAGTGTATAAATAGAAAAATAAAAAACATATACAATAATATAGCTAGAAAAAGAGTTAAATTGTAGTCATTTTTTATAAATACCATACTTATAGCTATTGAACTTTAATAACTCTATAAATATAGTCATTTTTGAAGGTC
The DNA here is from genome assembly GCA_036250505.1 of Solanum acaule. Classification (NCBI taxonomy): domain Eukaryota; kingdom Viridiplantae; phylum Streptophyta; class Magnoliopsida; order Solanales; family Solanaceae; genus Solanum; species Solanum acaule. Next base: position 13,607 of record JAJOOR010022950.1, on the reverse strand, counting down.
CATTGGGCCTTTAAATGAAATAAAGTGTAAACGTTAAAAAAAAAAGGTACAAAGAAAGAAAAAATATATACATATAAGACTAATAATTTAGTTAAGTCTTTGCTAATACTAATGGGATAATTACAGAAATATATAATTATCTAATTTACATCGCAAAATATTTTGTGAGGCATAATTGCTTGTTTCGTCTTGTACAGTGGCTGTGAAAGTATAGCAACTCATTGTCTTGTTCTATTTGCATTGATGATTTATTCCTAGAATGAATAGTGAGGTTCTAGTAAGTCAAATCATATTAATTTGTTAAATCTCATTGCATCATCATACCTATTCATGCATGAAGTGATAATTACACGAGCTTTTATTGAATCCTTATTATTTACACTTTTGTTTGAGGGGTTGTTACGTATTGTTTCATAATATATTATATTGTAGTGTATTGGATTGGATTGTGTTGTATTGTATCGTATCATATTTAATGAATATAATATTTGGATAGATTATATCGTTTCCCGTCGTTATATAATGTCACACATCCATAATTTGAATGATAAACCTACATGAAAAGTAGGGTACGGGGTAGAGCTACTTTGAAAAGTGGGATAAATGATGAAAAATGATTATTAGATAATAAATAAAGACAAAATGAGAATAAAATATTAAGGTAACGACGCGATCACATCAAATCGACCGTTATATCAAATGGGTCTTTCTGTCGTTACCTAATGATGAATTTAAACTATACGATACAATAGAATTTAACTAAAATCAAAACAAACATTGTATTTAAACTAACACTACAATACAATACAACATGTAACAACATTCCAAACTATACAACATGATGGATTTAGTTTTTTCTTATAAAAATAGAGAGTAACAATTGGGATATTGAGAATTAATATGTTTGTTTACCATGAATCTTTGATGTTTGATATTAATTTAAGTTTTTGTTCCTTCTATGTGTGAAGTGCTCGAGTGAGTCCATCGAACCCCGTTTCTCTTTAAGCTTGCTTTGGCACATAGGTTTGACGTGAAGTTGAAATTGAAGCAGATAATGATGAAAGGGAAGCAAATATATAGGTGGAAGATGCGATATACATATGATATACACCATGTATATATAATCAGTATACCTGATATACAACAAGATGGGTCAAAAGCCCCAAAACTCAGCAACAAAAGGGCCCAACTGTTGTCCAGGCGGACAGAAACTAGACAATTTATTTTTCTCTTTGCTTATTTAGCTACCTGATTGTATTTTATATTAGCTTTAGTTTTTAACTTTGGTTTAATTAACTTAATCAAATTTCCTAAAACGGTTTCTTTGTGTTGGATCTATATATATTTAAATTCCGCAAATTATATATTGTCGCAATTCATGGCATACAACTCCGTCACATGGCAAATTAAATGCATAAGGAAAAGAGCGATTATATGACTATTCGCATTCATTTCTTCAGAACAATATCCTACTTTTTGGAGTAGTAAACGGGTAGTTGGTTCATGATCGTCCAATACCATTTATTATCTTCATTTCGCAGTTTGTCCAACTTGGGTGACCAGTTTATTTTCAATAAAACTCACTCTTAGTCAATAAGCGTAGAGCAAAGTCAAAATCATGATTTGGGGCATCGATCTAAAATGACCTAATACCCAAGATGTATTGGGTTCAATAGAAAGACCGCATTAAGTCTAAAACGACCCCCGACCTAAATGAGCGTTCATGCTTATATGTTTAAAATTTATAGGATGTATGTGGCAAATCATTGTCCTTCGAGGCTAGAAGTTTATTTTAATTAAAAGAAAATAATCTTCACGAGCCGCTACTTCATCCAAAAGGCGTTGGGAGTCCAAAAAGGAAGGAACTGATTATTTATATCCCATTTTTTTTCTATTATGTATCCCTATTCAATTTATTTCAATAAAGTTTGTATAGATATTATTCATGGAGCCACAAACCTTGAAATGATACTAAAAAACACTTATAATCAGTATGCCCCGCAAATAGTAAAATAGAATGGCTTTATAGGAAGTTGGGAAAAAATAAAATTGGCTTTACAGGATCATGTAAAGCTCCTTATATATGGACTTTTCTTTTGTCCAAGAGGTGCACAATATTGGTACGATGATATTGAGTGCAAAATTTGATATGTGAACGTTACTTTTTTAAAAGAACTCTAATTGGGAGACTCATATTAGAAATTATATTACTTTCTTGGACGAAAATTTAAGAGAAGGAAGACACCAAAAATAAAAAGACAGAAGGAAAGTAAGAGGAATGCTGCATTAACAGTGACATATTTATGAATTATTATTGTCGATTGATATTGATATACTACTAACTTGCTAGGCTCCACCTATTAAAGCAGTGGTTTTAAATTACTAGAATAATAATGTGATTCTCCGTCAAAATGGACTTTTCTTGTATACTATAGATGTAGACATATGTTACAAGGAAATTAAGGTCCAAGATTTAATCAGTTACTGAAGTCTATTGTAAGAAATAAAAAAAATGAGAGATGTGTCAAAAATATTCCTGAATTTGACGTAAATTATTAGTTTCGTTTGACAGTTTTAAAATTACTCATCTACTTGACTAATTAAACTTAGATACATCCTCGATCTGCCACACGACATAGCAAGTGGTCTCAAACTCTTCTATGATATGCAAGTCTTAATAAAAAGTAGAGAGAAGTGTTAAACACCCCTAAACTTGACGAGAATTTAGGGGTGTATTTCGCTCATATTGCAAGATTGGAGGTGTATTTAAATTCAGTTAGTCAAGTAAAGAATTGATTTTAATATTAATAGTTCGAGGATGAAACTAATAATTTACGCTTAGTTAGGTGTATTCAAACACTCTCTCTCTCTAAAAAAAGTAACTCTTTTGATAACTTATAACTGAATCTCAAACAAATTATTTACATATGTTAAGTGATCCGTAGACGAACTTGTAGCTCTGTCTAGGGAGGTATTGTACTAATATCTTAGAAGAGAACTGAGAAAAAGACACAATTTGTCTTCATAGAAATGTATTTCCCCTTAGAAAGACACATTGAAAAGGTTCAATTTCTCAATGTGCACACTCTCTTGAAGGCAAGTGATGAGTGCATAAATTGAAAGTTGATTAACAATTAACACAATAAGGTGTTACTTGTTTGGTAAATCTACTTAACAAAGAATTACCATATTAAAACATGCAATTTCAATGGAACAAAAAAAGGAAGTATTAAATATGCGTTACAGGAATTTTCCAAAAAAGAAACTTTAAATTCTACCCAGAAATCAATTTGGTCCCAATTGCAATAGAAGAGAAGAATGAGCAGAGTCTATACTGAGAGATTTATTCATACAAAAGTCGTATCCTATTCTGGTACTCTAATAACTTTTGGTCCAGTTCTTGCGCTTCTTGTTTCAGCTCATCCAACTGCTTCTGCTTTCGTTAAATTTCTTGATCATTTGATGTAATATAGTAGACCAGTGCGCTGAGTGCTATCGTATGGATAACGAGATGCTGAGCAACCATCTCTATGACTTCCTTTTCCTCTGTTTTGTGAGTCTGAGTTATTAAAAAAAGTGCTAGTAGTTGATTTGTGGGGTGGTAGTACTACCTTTGCAAACAGGAGATTGTGATTTTTTGGAGTGTTACCTTAGCTGTTTGAGCAAGGGTTCATTGGAGGCTGGGATGCATGTTGACACCTTTTCTCATGGCACAGGCTATAGGCCTTGCTAGTTGCCTCACTCCAGTAACACCAAGGTGATATACTGCCATAATCATCAAAACACGAGTCAAATAAGAATAACATAAGTGCAGAAATTGATATATTCTATGATATGGGTTGATCCACTTTTAATCATCATTGGATAACCAACTCCAGGTTGAGGCCCCTCAATGGGTTCTAATTCTAAGAAAGGGGGGCAGCGCCCTGAATCAATCAAAAAAGAATAACCATAAATTTTACCCAAGGGGAATGGCAAAAGCAAGAGGTTTGTTCACTCCCCTTTAGAGAGTCTATGGAGCATAAATCACAAACACCTTGGAGGATATGTGCCAATGATATAACTAATGTTAAATTTGAACAACCCTTGATAGAATTGGTGCGCGCAGGTAAAAGCCCGTTTTAAAGCAATAGCTCGCAAACTACGCAAGAGAGGTAATCCACACTAGGCAAGCATGTGCGACGAGCTCGGCCCAAGAGACAAATTTCTTGCTTTAGCTGACAAGAAGTTTCAAACTTGAGACCTACAACGTCTCAAGCCCAAACCACTAGGTCACCGAAGGGTAATTTCTTTTCACCAATCTATATTTGGTGCTAGGTTTAATGGCAATATCATAGAAGTAAAAAACGGATAAAATTGTACTAGTTTGTAATCAGCAACATCACATCATAAGTAATTAAAGAATAAACTTCACAAACATAAAAAAAAACTTACTTATTTCAAACAGCGGCATGCTGTTGGATTTTCGAGATAACTTGGAATTGAGTAATCTAAGAGATTGAATAGCTTTCTGTATCAAATCACAAAACTAGGTCAATATATAAAGGGATACACACATCACAATCCAAACAGGTTTGCGTAACAATTATCCCTAATTCATGTGTTATTTGTAAATCTATCTAATTAACATAATTCAAAACTGCAAAATTCATATAGAAAGAAAAAAAAAAAGAGACTTCACCGGTTTGAGGTTTGTTCCTAATCGGACTGCCTGACTTACGGAGAAAAGTTGTTGGGCTAAACAAAATCACTAGCCCGGTTATATCGGACGAAGAGATATTGGGCTGAATAAAATTACTGACCCGGACTTTGTACCTTTCGGAATAAATATGTAATAGTGTTATAAATATACTAGATAGGTATGGCCCGTGCTAACACGGACCCAACATGTAATTTGAATGTGGTTACTTTTGACACTATGAAAAGTCATTCCAAAATATATCAGCACTACAATTGCAGAAAATACAATTGAATGCAAACACTTACTTTTGGATTTTAAGCTTTGAAATTACAAATGATTAAATCCTATTATTAGGAGAGCTAAGAGTATATCAATTCTCGTGCTATCAAACTCCAGTAGTGATTAAGAATTGGAGTGATTGAGCAGAGGAAAAGGGCAATGTACTCCGTAACACTATTCTCTTAATGAAAGGCCTAACAAAAAACTGTATAATGTTATATTGTCATCACGATTTAACAATATCTGCCAATGTCAAATGATAGAAAATTGAAAATTTTGGTCAATAATCTTGTTACTTAATGTAAGTGAATGAAGCCAAGACAAAGAGACAAATGTTTACTCTGGAGAAAAGACATCAAATATTCTATAAAGGTAAAAACATTGTCCTATTACTAATGATGGCATGATTTGAGTTTCTCATATCAGCGAAGGTTGATTCATTAAACTTCTAAGTTAACAACTTAAGCCTGTGATACATTTTTGTTCAGGAAAGAGTACACAAATGAAGATGGATCTCTTAATATTCTGGTGCTAATAGGCTACAATATCAACTAAAGGAATTTTTGCTCCTTTCTATACCATAAGGAAAAAAAAATGAAGTAAATCGAAGTACAAAATATAACAACAAAGAGAGGACCTAAATGATGAGAAAGTTCAGCCCTTCGAAGTCTATACCATTTTGAGGCCTCAAAACTATTCTCATTTTATATATTTCACAATTGTCCAGACAGTCAATCTGATCTGGTTTGTACAACCATCCTTCGATATAGTTTCCTATTTTTTCTCTCTAACAAAATACAGCTTTCTGTTTCATTTTTATCAAAACTGGATGTAAATTCCCAGAGGATCCTAACGGTCATACATCCAATCGTGGATCAATACAAAAAATAATTGTGGTAGTTTGGACCAAAGAAGCTATATACTTACAGTGTCTTAAGTGTAAAAGTTAGAGAATTAAAATTGCCAAGAACTGCATTATAGTTCGTATTAGTGGTAGCACTAACTGAACATGCAGATCGGATAACAACTACAATAGCAGACATATGATTGTCCAATGGGTTCCACCTCTAACTCTCGCAACAACATTTAAGGCCAAAATACCTTTTTCTCGAAAGGGTGTCCATTGGAATATCTTCTCACTCCCTTCGCGATTCCGGGGGATCAGGAAGGAGATATAGCAATAGATGGCCTATTTTGAGCTTGAAAGAAGAACTGCTACCTTCTCTTAAGTAATATCCTAAGCTTCTCTCTTTACCATACTATGAAGTGCCACATTAAGAATGCCACAAGATCATGTGATGTTGATGTTGGTCGTTGGAAAACTCAGCTAGGACAAAAATAACAGTGACCTCCTTGTTGGTTGGCAGGCTTCCTGCTCCCTACAATTCTTCATTAAAAAATTATCAAACTACGGAGTTTGTGCATCTGTGCAACACTGTGCAGGAGCAGAAACCATGGATAATAGTACTATTTATCAAGAGTGGAGGTAGTAACTTATAAGACACCGGAACTGGACACTGCAACTCCACTACTTAAAAGTCTTTAAATTTCACAATTTTTTTCTACATAGTAGAACTTCTTTTGAAATCATATTGACAAAAGAGAAGTTAGTGGTAGCTTAAGTCCGCTTCATAACTGTCCTACAGATAAATTGTGCATTACACTTTTGGGTTTTCTTGCTTTTTGTTGAACTACATCTCAACCAAGTCTAAATTTGAAACAGAACATCACATTTGAAAAAAAGTTGAGCAATTTACTATCATAAGGACTAAAATATTAAATACCATTATAGAACTCTATTGTAGTCCTGAAAGTAGGCAGAATCTGGAGAAGTTGACTTTCTACATTGTATTACTAATTATACTGATCTGTAACTCTGCATAACCATTACTATGGGTGAATGGTGTAGTTTATATATTACAGTAAACTTGTAGAATATGAGATAGCAAAGTCTAGGGTGTCTGTCATGATTCCGAGTTGTGCATTCACTAATTCGAGAACGTGGAGTTTCTGTTACAGTGATCCATTATCTTTTATATGACAAGTGAGGTTTTGTTTTAATAGGAAGAATTCCTTGTAAGATGAAGTATTTATTTTTCATTTTTCGTAAGAGTTAGACGAACATAATCTGGAATAATCAAACAACCATTGTTAAACAAAAGAGAGCTAAAAACACACAAGCTGAATAGAAGAATACAAGCTGAAAGGATCAACTGAACAAAAGATCAACACAATCAGTAAAGTAGCTACTTATCCAAGTCTTTATAATAGTATAAGCGAGTAGAGGCTATCGAAATATATACTCAGTTGATTCAAGTTCATAAACAAACCAATAACAACTATGGTTCAATATTAAATAAGTGAGGTGTGTAATTACAAACACATAGATTAAAATATGAGATCCATTTAATGAGCGCTACTTTTTGTTAAGCCATGGAATGATGTTAATCAGTCAGTTGAACCAGAAAAAAATATAAAGGAAACCGGAAAAACTCATAGAATTTGTTCCAGATCCTACTATTGTCAATAATACTGCATTCCTTAAATGAGTAATGACAACATGTAATTTAGAATCAACAATATGGCAAGTTAAGAGAAAGAACCTGAAGAACAGACGAATAAAAAAAAGTTCACTAAGTTTATGATGAAAATCAAACAAACTTAAGAGAAGAATAAAAAAAAGTTCACTAATAACTAACCTGAAATTGAAAGAACAGACGAAGTTAGAATCAACAATATGGCAAACCAGAAGATGAACCGCCGGAAGAAGAAGTTTATTTCAAGCATAAGTAGAAATTTCTCGAGAGATATATATATTTTTGTATTTGTGTTTGAAATTTCTCCACGTGGAGAGAAATTTGTGAAGAAGTACCACTAAATTAAATATTATACCAATTGACAATTATACCCTTAAAAGATTATTCTAGATCTGAGCATCCCTTAACAACTGTCTTTAATTTATTTTTAACTCTTACACTTCTCATCCTCTATATCAATTTTGCAATTAGTATTTATTACTATTGATGAACATTTTTTATCAAATGCACAGACTCCATTGATATTTGGTAACAAACTATTTTAAAAAAAGTAAAAAGAAAAAACATTGATCCAAAAAAAATGAAAATTAAAAATCTAGGTACAAAGAAAATTGGGTAATTTTTATGGATATTCGTTTATAATACAGTGCGAAACAAAAATCTTTTTGTTTTTATTTTTTATAAATGGAGTAGAAGAGGAAATTGAAGACTTGCATGCTGATAAACCAGAGAAAATTCACCAAATATAGACATGTTGTAAGATTTTAAGGAAAACAAACATACAGATATTTGAAAGAAAAACATACCTCCAATTTGCTGAAGGGTAATGGAGGATTTTGATGAAAGAGGCCCTTATATAAGATTTGACTGGTGCAGGTGAGATTTTTATATGAAACAAGCCTACTCACCTTCCCTGGAACTCGAAATAATCCCTCTGCTCTAACTACATTTTACCTCCAAGATTATGAAAATGTGTGTTCATTTATTATTTCGCAAAATATTTTCATCAAATTCACACCCTTCATTATATTTGAGAATAAAACTACAAAGTAATTGGGAAAAAGAAGCCAAGATCCTAAGAAAATTTGGCAGATTGATGTAGGCATTTTTATGGATATTGGTTACTATTACAGTGTGAATCCAGAAAAAACTAAAAGAAAAAAAAAATGAATTTGAAGAGGAACAACTTTAACATGAAGAATGACAACTTTAAAAAATTTTGAAAGAAAAATCATACCTTGAATTACTACTCAAAATAAAACTTGAAAAGAAGATTATTTTTTTTGGATAACGAGAAAAGACTTTTGCTAGTGTCTCATTAGGAATGGAAAATGAAACGTCCACATCATTCTAAAATTCCACTAAGATGCAACTATTATCTTACCCTTGAATATAGACATTTTCAAAACTGTCCTTGCTCGTCCCACCTATATAATTTATTTATAGTAGTGAAGTGATCGCACTTTTTTATTATTATTATTGTTGGCAAAGAATAAAAGATCACAAACTTGCCATTTTGTAGTAGTACTTGAGTCCAAGAACAGAAAATGGATCAATTCTTGGACCCTCATTTCGAGCTTCCAGTTAACCAGAAAATTTACTCAAGTCCTGCTCCGATCGATCGCCATAGATCTAGACGGTCTATTTTAATAGCTTTAATAAGAAATCTACTAAATATTAATAAAAATTTGCCATAAATTTAATTATTCTGGTATTAACTTGATAATTTATGAACCATCTATTATCAAAGTAAACCTCCTTCCGTACCAATCTTCCAAGCAAAAGAAGAAAATATTGTTTGGTAAACATTTTTATTTCCCTTTTCCATTATGATGCGAGACAAAAGGCTCAAAAGTAGTTAAACTTTACAATAGTTAAACTAGGATATACACAAAAGTTACAATTAGAGGTCGTAGTTCTGATCAGTCTTAAGACTGCAATTTGTGCCAAACGGGATCGGCCGAGTTAACTTCAGTTCATTCGCCCTCCGATACGAGTCAACTCGGTCAACTCACTCCCCGTTCCCGTCGCCGGCGACTTCTAGGGAGACTTCCGATCTACCACCATACCTTAACTTGGTCCCCAGCAGCTTAGGTACATAACTTGCCGGAGTGACTCATCAGTTTGTTTCCTCTTCTCCTCGCCTTTTCCGCCTCCGATGAACCCGCCGACGTCAGATCCTAACATACCGGACATCGGCCGGAGACCGGCAACGTCGGCGCCGGAAGCGACAGAAGAGGAGAATCGTTTTTTGCCGTGGTTTAGAGATTGGATGCCGGATTTCAATTTCTGGCCGTGATCGGCGTGGCTGTTTACAACGGCGACGGTAGTGGCTACCCAGACGCGGTTAAGGTAACTCATGATTGATTAAAATTAAAGTTAAAAATAAGAATTTAGTAGTCCTGATGGTGATTCAAGGAAGCTTCAAAATGATTGTGGGCAATGAAAAATGAAAGAAGAGAAGGCTCCTTTTATAGGAAAAAAGAGGAAGAGTGGTTTTGGAAAACCAGAAACAGAAAACTTGTGAAGAAATAGCAGTTTTACGATATTACTGGTGATTGATGGGCGAAGTTATCGAGGTTTGGACATATTCGCTTTACGATATGTCTTCTTTTTCTTGCGAGATGAAAACCATCTTGTTTATTTATAATTATTTTTCTTACTTATAATACTCCCTCCATCCTATTCATTTCTTTCTATAAATGATTAAATCACAATACTTGTCATCTTATAAAATTTATTTATGCATAAATTATCATATTTTACCTATTATATTCTTGATAGAATAGTTAATTAATCTTGTCATTTATTAATAAAATTGATTTAAGAAAATATTAAATAAGAATAAAAGAGTAAAATTACATTTTTTCTTAATGTAAGTGCAAAATAAAATGGTTACATATCAAATGGAACGGAGGAATACTTATTTTGGTAAATAAAAGAAGATAAGATAATCCTGATGTGTAAAAATTAACTTGTCCCCCTTCAAGAAAGCTACTGACTGTTTGTACGATTAGAATGCTCAATCTTATCTCCATACAAATTGGACCTGGTTTATAGCTTCCAAATATAACTTATTTTCCTGGAAAATGATATTGAATGATAAATTTTAAATTAAATATAATTAATTTAAGTTAATAAGGTGAATTTTGAAGTGTGTAATTAAAATTTCATCCGTCGGAATTTGATGCACCAACATACCGATAATTTATGATTATTGTTGGTACAAAATTATACTTTACCTTTTTCTTTATAATGAATAATATAATAAATTGAAAAATACTTTTCGTCAGAAAATTTGACAAGAATTTGGCCAGAATGGTATTTTTCATATGTTATTTTACCTTTTTAAATATTTTTACCTTTTTAACTTTAATTCTTTTTAACTAAAAAATGAGAAAAAAATAGTTTATTTTAAAATAAAAAAATATTAGAATTTTTTTAAATTTTTGACCAAATTCTCTGGTCATTTAGCATTACCCATAATAAATATCATTACTTTTTTCATGTTATTGCCTTGAACTCTTAACTTAGTGATTAGGAGCAGTTAACCACTATGGCCAAGAAGGCCGGTTATAGTAGCGAGATACTTTATCTAGTGCATAATGATTAGGAGCAGTTAGCAGCTCCTAATCACCATGTGCGTCCAACTATTTCTCGAAAAAAATAAGGACAATAATGGATTTTTTTATATAATGTACATTGATAAAAATATGTTTAGATTTCTCTTGAGAATTAATAATTGAAGTTAACTATTGAATTGTACATTTATTGTTACTTTGATTTGTTTATGAATGATTTAATTGTTAGTTGACTTTTTACATTTAATTAAGAGAATGCAATTATTATTATTTTATTAAAATAAAAATTTGATTCTTCGGTGCACCAAAATTTTGAAACCCGTACAAGTTACACCGAACCAAAGAACAAAATTTTTGAAAAAATAACACTGACATTGAACCCGAAAAATCAAAAAATCAAAGAACCGAATTAGTTTAGTTCGATTCGATTTTTTATTTTCCGATATTTATGTCCACTTCTATATCCGTTAGACATTAATGCCCAATAAGTTCAATAGACTATTAATCAAACATATACTACCCTATCAACCCACCTAATCCTTTGCTTAAAAAAACACTCAATTTTAGGCTTAAATCAAAGATTCAAAATAATCAACTCAAAATTGACTTAATCAATAATTTAATCTAAACTTATTTAATATAGATTGAATTAAAAAATATTGAATTCAAAAACTGAAACTTCACATCAATTTTTTTTTCATGTTAGACGTCCATACTTTTAACATTTGAATCGCATACGGACACATTTACTATATATATATATGATACTAATACTTTATCTTATGCTAAACAAGCTATATAACTATCTTGCTTAATATACTAAAGTGTAAACATGAAAATCTTTTAAGATTTAAGACTAATACAAAAGTGGGACTAAATTCTTATCCAATCCGTATTGTCACATGTCCACCTTTAGTTCTAATATTCTTTGTAGTCTAAATTAATCACCAAACTCTTCAATTTCAAAGAATGCCCTACTTCCTTTTTAAGGATCAATCATAAGTATTATGATCGAAATTTCAGAAACGCATCTTAACTAAATTAAGATTTTATTATTTTATGAATTTATTTTTTTGTAATTTTATACATCTTTTAACTTATATAACACACTTTATGACTCCACTTAGATAAAGCGCCTAAGAGATATTTGGAGGTCACACAAGCCAAGAAGATGTATAAAATTACACTTAGTGAATTGAGAATTTCGAAATGATAGAATGTACTCCCTCCGTCTCATTTTATATGTCATCTCTTTCTATAAATAATTGGTTCACAATACTTGTCATTTCATAAAATCAATACATAAATTAGCATATTGTTCCTTTTTTACACTTGTGAGTTATTAGCATTGAAAACATACATTTGACCAACTTAGAAAAACTAAGTAAATGATTCATGTTCATTGATTAAATTAATTAATCAAAATAAATTAATTCATATTCATTGATTAAAAACTTGAGTTTCAAAAAAATTAAATAAAAGTAGAAGAGTAAAAATGTGTCATATAAAATGGGACGAAGAGAGTACAAAGACGAGATAACAAAATCTCGGCACTTATTAGTAGGAAGTGAAGGGGACAGATGTCGACCTTATCCAGAAGTTTGATAAATGACTCATCTTAACTCCACCAATGAATACTGCACAAGATTCATTCTGCTACACAACAATAGTTGGTCCCATCCATTTTATCGGGAAATTTCCATCTTTGCGGTCGTTATCCAATGATACAAAGCATTTGGGTAAAAGAGCTATTTGTGGGACCCAAAATTATATAAAGGACAAAATAGTATGGACACGTGGGGACCATCCGTGGGCCTCCACTATCACTAATTTTGGCTTGGTGGTCCACCTATGGACCATCACGTGATGGACCTTGACTCGCCTTTGTTTTTATGCTTTGTATATAGGGAAAAGGGTCAAAAATACCCTTCAACTTTGATTTATTGTTTGACTTTATTTTTACCGTTAAAATGAAGTTAAATTTCTCCTCACCGTTATTAATTTCACCAAAATTACCCCTCAAATGGATGGAAAGCCCCAAATCAACTAAAATTACCCAATTTTGATTAAAATGACCCGATTTCTCTTTTAATCTGAACCCGACCCACGAATTTTCTCTAATCTTCCTCTCCTTCCTCAGTTGAAATACCCTATTATAGAGGCAAAAAAGCTCAACTACAATATCATTCTCCTTCTCCTCACAAGGTAAGTCATTTTCTATTGAGTTAATTTCATTTTATTATGCTAATGGATATTTAACAATGAAAGCTGCTAGCATATCACATTAGCGGGTAATTGAAAATAAATAATTTGTAATTTTGATCGGTAATTTTAGAAAATTTTTTGTGTTTTTTTCATTTCAGAAATAGAGTTGATTGATCAATGATGAAGATCGAGGTGGGAAAATCGACTATGGTGTAGCCAGTGACTAAGACGCCGCAACTGAGGCTGTGGAACTCTGTGGGAAAATCAACGATGGTGTAGCCGGTGACGGAGACTCCGCAACTGAGGTTGTGGAACTCTAATGTG